>LOEQ01010809.1:22765-34302 GCA_001685075.1 Bramus lutescens | reverse complement strand
AGGAGGTGGAAATTTTTAATAAAAAAGTATAAAAAAATAAAAAAATAAAAAAGAGCCATTCACTTTTCCAAGCAAAATTCTCTCTATTGTTATAATGAGGCAATGGATATTAATTAAATACTTTCTCATCTATATTTTTGTTTGAGCCTAGCCTATGAGATATTTAAATATTAATTCTTTTAACTTTTTGTGTGAGTTCACATATTAATGTGTGTGCATGTTCAAAAGTGAATATACACATGTGAGTGCTTGCCTATAGTGGCTAAAGGTGAAAAATGGTTAACACTTTCAACTACTTCCTACATTATTTTTCAAAATAAGGTCTCTCACTGAACTTGGAGCTCATTAATTCAGTTATATTAGAAGTTAGTGAGCCATAGGATCCACCTGTAACTACCTCCTTAGTACTGGAAATCTAAGTGCACAACTTCATGCCTAGATTTTCATGTGTAATATAGGGATTCAAACTTAAGTCTTCATACTTGCTTGACATGCACTTTATCAATGAAATTACGTCTACAGGCCTTGAGATTTTGATTTTGATTACTATGTTATTGTAATTCTAAAATTACAACTTGCTGTTTATCAAGTGTATTAAGCTTCTCTAGAGGAATGGAACTGACAGAATGAATATATATAAAGGACATTTGTTAGAGTGATTTATAGGCTGTGGTTCAGCTAGTTCAACAATGGCTGTCTTCTCTGATGGAGAGCTCAGGACTCTGATAGTTGTTTAGTCCATAAGGTTATGTGGTTTAGTTAATCTTCAGCCTACCTTGGAATCAAATAAGTGTTAATGTCAATGAAGTAATACCTCAGTAGCAGAATAAGTAAATTTATTAACAAACATGAGAATAAGTTAGAGAAAAACAAATTGTTCTTTTTTCCTTGACTTTTTTGAAATCTGCCATGAGAAGCTGTGGCCCAGATTTGTTCTTCTGACCTCAAGTGATTTAAAAATTTAAATATGAATAAAAATAATGTATTTCATAATATTTAGATTAAATAATAGAAACACAATATTCATGAAGATCTGTGAACTAAAAATTATCTATGTATTTTAGAACATGTTTAGGATATTTGAAAATATTGAAGAAAAAAGTAAGATTGTCTTCTTTTTAAGTGTGAATACCTATAAGGTATTACAAGTGACTCCTGACATGTATGAAATATTAAAAAAGAATTGAATCTCCCATACCACTTGCTTTTTCTTCATGTTGTTTTAATTTGAATTATATTGTCTGTATATTATATAAAGAAACAAAATTTACTCTAATGTGAATACACCCTTCTTTAGTAGGAATATTTTGAATTTCCTCTACCAAGACCAAGGAAAAGAAAAATAATTTTTAACTAGTGTATTATGAACACAAAAAAGAAATTCTTACACTCCCTGCTCGTAACAATTTGTTTTAAATGATCTTGGCTCACTTTGAATATTTTAATCCAAAATTTCAGACAACTTCTCTATATTACAGCTCTCAAATGGGAAAACAGATTTCTTAGTATGATACAATAGCTTTATAAATCTAAGTGACACTGAAAATGCCCAGGAATAGCAAATTTGAGCATATATTTCATATGTAGAAACACTAAAACCAAGAATCTGAAAATCTCAAGCTTTCAAAAATTACTACTAGCAAGTTTCAATAATTTTATAGGAAATTGAATAAGTAGCATATATGTCTCACTAATAATTTTAAAGCACAATATAATAATGTATGGTGCTGTCCTGTCTCAACCGATGATAGTGGTCCTACTTATTCTGTGATAAATGCTGCCTGTCTCGTATACTTACTTTTCTGGAGGATAGCATAAGGATAAAGGCATTCAGGGAAAGTTGTAGCAAGATTCTAATAACAGGAGTGTTATCAGAACAGGAGTGTCTATTAAAAAGCACATATGAATGAAGGTTTTAAATAGCAACATTATTCAGAATTCTGTCAATTATTGATACGATACAGTTCTGATCACTTTGAGACAATTGCCATGGGAGTTAGTGTTTGTTTCCCTGGAATGGCATCAGACACAATAAGTTGACTTTCTGGACTGACTTCTAGTATTTACACAGTATGTTCATTCATCATTTGAATGTGCATTATTTACTTAGGCAGATTCAAAACAAAGCAAACAAATGTGTCTTCAGGACACAGCATTCGGCTGTTAAATGAAGAATGAAGTGAAAGTGCAAAGTAATCACAAGGAAGATGGAGAAGGATGCTGTAGGTGAACATCTGCAGCAAAGTTCCTCCCCTCAATCAATTTAAAAATAAGTTATTCAGTTTCCCAGGTGTAGAAAATATCTAATAGTCACAGAGATCACAGACTTAGAAAGGCACTTATCCATGAGGAGGGTAAGTTCAACGGTCCTTTCAATAAAAACAAGAACCAAGTTCACTGATGAACATGCTGGACTTTGGGGTTCTAGCTATGAAAAATATTTAATCCTAAACAGTAGGCTTAGAAATACAAAAATGTTCTATAACAGAGGCCATATGTGAAACCAAAATGAGGTTATTCTGAGGCAGTTTGGGAATTAATCAGTAATCTAGTTTCATCTCTGTTGCTGTGATAAATATCCTAACAACAGATAATAATTCCGAATAACAGTTTGTCACAGCAGGCGATTCAAAAGGCAAGAACTTCAATTAACTATTGCACTGCATCCATGGTGAAGAGCACAGAAAAAATGAATGTATTTACTCTTCTTGCTTGATTGTGATTGGCTCTATTTCCCCATTTTTACGTTACAATGAGCCTAAGGATTGCTACTGCCCACAGTGTGAAGGGTCTTCCTACATCAATTAAATTAAGACAGTTACCAAAGCATGCCAATAGGAGACAATTCCTCATTAAGACTCTCTCCCGAAGTGAACATAGTGTTTATCAATTAAAGCTAATCATCACAGTGGGTTAAGATGAGTGGCAGCCATGCAGGAAGTTCTTGGAGTGAATGGCACAGACACACCTGCTCTTTCTGTGACTGAGAAAGTTGGTATAGATCAAATCCCAGCAGGGAAAAGAATAGATGCTACTGAAACACTTAACATGGGAACTGCAGAGTCCATCTACTAGTAGGAAATTAATATAATCCAGAAACAAATGGCTGAAAAGGTCAGGGGAGCAGCGTAAATGTGGTTGAAAATAAAAATTAAATATGATTAGCAGCAACAGACCTTGGTAATTATGATTCCTCCACTGAGAGAATGAATAACCCTATTTTTGATGCATTAAAATGTTGACAATATTTCCACTGAGAAAATAGTGACTCTGCCTTGATTAGCAGTTTGGCCATTTGACTGGTAGTGTTGTTGAATGTTTTCTTCCAGTAAGTAAAATAAAATCTAGAGAATCCACATGGCTTTAACTTTTTGGCATAATGAGAGAGCCACAGCCAGTCCTATCTATTATGTATAGACTTGATGGCTGTAAGCATTGCTCCGAGAAAGAAATGGGAATTCATCCCAGACATCATTGAAAAAAAATAGTAAATCAAAAAAAGTGTCAACTCTCTATGACTATATCCATCCAAACAACTTATAATTGTGAGAAGAATTTGACACAACAAGATGGAACCCAAACATAAAGTTCTAGGAAAGAAAGCTTGCTTCAGTAAGTTTCTATTCTCTCTTTTTCTTTTGGAAACCAATCATTTTATAGCCGTGGTGACTATCAACACTGAATATCTGTGAGATGATTATGTGAAGCATTAGGAAGTGGCACACAAAATTCTCTCATATAGTCTTATCACAAATTCTAAGCTTCTTGTGTGTGTGTGTTTTGTGCATAATATGGAATTCAAAGAAAAACATATTTCCTTAAGTGTAGACTAGATATTGTATATTAATGTTCATTTTCTAAGGGGATTATTTAAATGAGAATCATTGTCTTTCTAATTGCTTCTTTTCTATGAAGCCACACAGAAACACAGATCAGTCAAAATAAAAAGAGTAAATTATGTTTACACATGTATATTTTCTCCAAAGTTAACATATAGAACATGAGAAATTGTTCTATGATCAACATATCATAGCTGGCTATTAAAATTTTTAAATTATTTCAGGAAATGATAAACTATTATTTCTTAATGAGTCAATTTATTAAAAATATTCAGACAGATGGTTGTTTAACTCATTGTTAATAGATGATCTGTTAATAGCTGTTGCAGGGTGCAGAAGTGAAATACAAATAGTTTGGTCCACAAGCTCAACAAATGAGGAATGAACTAGTCTCATATTCATTGTTATTTTCTATTTGAATGCAATTCATAAATTAGCTAATGTCTAACATAACAGAAGTCAAATTTGTATACAAACATGTAAATAAATGTCACAAGAATACATATTAAGTATACTTGCATATTAACATATATCTTTAAGTACAGTAACAATAATAAATATTATTAAAACAGTTATTTTATCTAAACAAAAATTAAACCAATACATATTTTTTTCTTATTTTTTAATGTAATTTCAACAAAATGTGTCCCAAAGTATATATAATAGTGTGCCACATATTTGTATGTTAAGATATAAAATCTAAATACATGTTTTAAATTTTCTAAATATTTTAGTAGGATTGCAAGAGATTATAATTGTGAAACTAATATCAAAGAGAAGGGGCAGGGGTCTTACATTTGTGCCTCTGGAAGCATCTGATGAACATTCTGAGCGACATCTGAATCCCAGAGCCTTGTCACATGAGGAGATACCATGTGCGGGAGCTAACTGATGAAGGCCAGATCATTCTCTCAATGGGGAGATAAACTCCTGTCAGAGAAATGTATAAGCTCTTTGGTTCTGAGATTACCCAGAGCACGTAGAATACAGAACCATACCCAGATAGTCTGCTAGTCTTGGACTTCATGACTAGAGAAAAATTTTATTGATGTAAACAATTCAAGATTTGACTCAGGAACCACATTGTTGTAAGGAATTTTGTGTGTGTTGTACAAGGAAAATGGGATATTCATGCAATGCATTTCTGTGTAGTTTAAGAAAAGCTATAATTTTTTTTTATAAGAGATGGTATCTTAGACCATATCTGAAATCCTCATATAATCTCAATTAAAAGAGTCAAGTCTATTTTACCTGTTTTTATATAGTGTTCTAGTCATCTATGACTGCGTAGCAAAGTGCTCCCAAATATCTTGTAAAACAGCAGTTAGTCAGGTATGGTGAATCATGTCTTGATGCCAGCTCTTTGGGGAGAAGAGGACCGAAATCAGAGCCTTTCTAGTCTACTAATTAAATTCAATGCTAGTCTGGACAAGTTAGTAACAGTCTTTCTCAGAAATTTTTGAAAATACACAGAGGACCTGGGATACAGCTCAGTAGTCGAGTGCTTCCATAGCAATACAAGGCCTTAGAGTCAACCATGTGTGGTAAAAATGAAATGTTGCTTTATTTATTTTACTCATTTTTAAATTAAAATATAATTAAAACATTTCCATTCCTCTCCATTATCTGTCCTTCCTGCCACACTTTCCATGCTCCACCCCACTTCAACTTTCTACGTCTTAAATTCTGGACCTCCTCTTCCTTAACAGTCTCACACACACAGGTACACATACACACACTAATATAGAAATATAACCTGATGAATCCATTAACGGTGGGCTTACTACTCTGACTATATGGTATTGTCTAATCAATTACAAGGCTCCTTAACAGGGTCCCAAGAGTCCAGATCTTAAGAAATCCCTCTCAGAGTTCACTGAAAGACACCACAATAAGTGAACAGGACTAAAGTCTGGGGGTTAAGAAATTACTCACAACAGGTTCTGTGTATCCATGTCTCTTTATTCTTTTCTCCTTCTTATTCATTATTCCCTGTCATTCTCCTTGTTCTCCCTTGTTCTCCCCATTACAAACATCCCCAGTCATATATACCCTTAAAACCAACAATTCCCCACCCTAGCAAAACCTTGCCTTTTGGTTGAACATTTACTCGTGCCTCTGGCTCTAAGTCACTCATGAAAAGATAGCTGAGCAATAATTTGTATAATACTTTGGCTTGTTGCATCACCTTCCTTGGAAGGTCAAGACAAGAGTCTAGAAGGAGGAGTGCATAAGATTGTTGACAAAAGATTGTATATTTTTAAAGATTTGAACCTCTTAATATCTCCACAGTCTCCCATTTTCTTTACTATATTGATTTTACGAGGGAATCAAAGGATAGGTTTGGCAGTGAACACACTGTGAGGCTAAGGGCTAGCCTGATATACATAGCATATTCCAAGTCAGCCATGGCCACATAGTAAAACCCCATCTTAGAAAATTAAAATATTTAAAAATCTCAGTTAGACAGTTGTATTGTCCACTTTTCACCCAGTTGTAGTGAAGTGATGGAAATACAAAAGAGCTATTGATGCTGTAGCAAATCTATACTCATGGAATCTTAGCCAGGACATATGTCCTTCTCATGTATTCACTGATAATAACAGGATAATCTTCCTCACAGAGTATTAACGCAGCAGGGCAGCCAAAGCCTTACATGACTGCTGATGCTTTCAAGAATGATTTTTCAAGGAGGAACTACATGTGATATCTTTATGTCATCTCTACCTAAAAGATTCATAAGAATGTGTCATTTCTTGTCATTCAAAACAACCACATAATCTTGAGAAGTGTCAAGTTAGAGATGATATAGATAACTGCCTTTGATAGAAAAAGTGTGAAGGAATTCGTGGATGTATGGATCATATTCTGTGTGTTGTGAGTGTAGAACACGTACATAGTTTTGTAGTTTTTTGGGTGTATGTTTGTATAGACGTCAAAAGCTATTTTTTTTTGCTTTTGTCCATCACTATGCATTTTATTTTCTAAGTCAGTGTCTCTCATAGAATATATAGACAGGCCAATGAGGTTCACAAATGGCTATTTTTATCCCTCTAAACCAGTACTAGAATGTCATATTTCATGCCCAATCTCTTGTATATGCCTTAAAACCCAAACATAGGTCAACATGCTTGCATGGCAAGTATTTTGCCTGCCAAGCCATTTACTCACTCCAGGGTGAACACATTCTAAAAGCACCACAGTGAATGTGCGTAACAGAGAGCAACTGCTGAACACTGGGTCTATAAGAACTGAGCACTCTTCCTTCTCATTATATCTCATCAAGGAAAAATAAGATATCAACAGGTTAACTGAAAAATTAAATACAAACATCACAATTTTGCTGTATTAAGCTCTCCTGGGGCATTTTCCTGGATTTAATATTATTGTTATTCTTTTTAATTTGTCAACACTAGTGCCAGTGATAGAGATATACATGATCTTATTCTCAGATTTCAGCTTTGTTCTTTTACAATAATAAATTACAAATTAATGACATATGTTATGAATTACAGAGTATATTTTTATAACATTTAACATCAAAAGTTTCAAGACACATACTGCTTGTTGTCTTTTCCCTATGTTGTCCTTTCCAATGGTACCTTTCTTGTCTTTCTTCTTTATAATTAGAGAAAATACAGAGTGTTGAAGTTGCTCTTTTGTGTTTTGAAATTTATGGGAGTTGAAGACAGCACAGAGATACTATAAGTAGTAGAAATTAATTTTATCATAATTGTTTAAATCACAAGGGTAAGAAAACAGAAGTTCCACTCCACCCCCAAGGGGATGCATTGTCAAATCAGTCAACATCAAATCAATTAGAGGAGTGGTTTTATTCCCCTTAAAATCTAACTGAGTAGCACGTATTGGTCATGTCATATGCCTTCAGTTTACAAACCTATTGGTTGCTACACATGTTTATGTGGACTCTTGTAATATATACTCAGATGAAAGAAAGATGCCATAATTGCTAGTGATGTCTCTCATTCTCCATCTTAACTACCAAGCATTTAGGTAGAGGTAGTGCAATTTTTCATACAAGAAAAAGCGCACAACTTTGATCTTTCTGATTGTGTGGTTTGTTTTTTTATTTGTTTGGTTCTTCTGATTACAAACATTTTGATTCTTTATTGGCAAGCTGTTATAACTAACTGCATTTCATTCTTGATTGTTTGTTTTTGACAAGAGATCACTAGATTTAGAATTGGAAGTGACAAGCCAGTAAAACATAATTAAAAGTAACTGGAACAAGAGAAAAATATGTGGCTGAAGGATACAAACCATTTTATTCTGCATTATCACTAGAGCTATTCATATACATGAGTTCCTTTTGCTGTTTGTTTTTTCTCTTTTTTTCATGTTGACACAATTTCTTCAGCATAGGGAGTCTCAATTGAAAAACTTTCTTAATCATATTGGCCTTTGGACATATTTCTGAGGAAATGACTGCTCTTTGGTATAGAAAGGAACAAACTAATATGGTGATGATGGGCTATATAAAGAAATTAGGTGAGCATAATCCAGAGAGAAAGTCAGCAAACATTATTCCTCCCTGGTGGCTTTGCTCAATGATAGACTGTGATATAAAGTATAACTTAGCTAAATCTTTTCCTCCTTGAGTTTCTTTTGGTCAAAGAGTTTATCATTGTAAGGGAAATGTGTGTGTGTGTGTGTGTGTGTGTGTGTGTGTATAAATAAAGGCTACTTACTGGTGGTACGAATATATATACCAGTAGCCTTTATGTTACCGACCCACTTGGGCATGGTCTCTTATACTGTAAATGATGATGTAAAGCACGTGCCTGGCCTCTCTTCCAGCTGTAGGATTTGGTTGCTGTTCCCCGTTCAAACAGAGGACTGTAATCTGTGAGTCTACTCCTAAACAAATAACCCTTTATTATACTCAATTCTGAGCAAGGGTGGGATTTCTTTTAAAAAAAATAATGAATCTTAATACAAATGGAAGATATTGTCTTGGGATGGATATTTTACCATATAAACCAAGTAAAAATCAAAAATTTTGTAGAAAAATACTCTGAATTAATTATAAAAGGAAACTTGAGACTTTGTCAGCTAGCAGGCATAGACCCAGAAGAGATTATAATTCCTTTTACCTCTGATAAAATTACAAAATTATGGGAAGACAATGAAAGTGGTAAAGACCTTGTACTATTTTTGGGGGAGAGATTAATAGCAATTATCCCAAAATTGATAGAATTAACCTCATAAAGAGATCCACTTGCATCCTTCCCCTCATTGTGTGGGAAATACCAATAACTGGAGCCAGTACATTCTATACTGATGCAAATAAATCAGGAAAGGCAGGTTACAAACCAGAAGATTTAAGTAAGGTGGAACAAAGCCTTTATAAATTCTGTCTTAAAGCCCAAATGATATGCTATTATCATAGTACTAAGGGATTTAAAAGAATCTCTTAATTTAGTTACTGATTCACAATATTCAGAAAAAATTATCTTGCATATTGAAAACACCAAATTTATACCAGATTATAGAGAATTGACTTTATTATTCAGACAGGTTTAAGATATAATCAGGAATAGACTTTGTTCCATATACATAACACACATCTGAACCCATACGGGTCTGCCAGTATTCTAGCACAAGGTAATGGAGAAATTGATTGATTTCTGATTAGAAATGTGCTAAAGGCCTCATAATTTCATAAGAAATATCATTTCAATAGAAAGGTTTAAAGAAATAATTTTCCATTACTTGGCAACAAGCTAAGAAGATTATAAAGAGATGCACTACTTGCTCTTTCTATAATCAAACACTGCTACCTGCAGGGACTAAACCAAATGGTATTAAAAGGAATGAAATCTGGCAGATGGATGTGTTCCACTTTGCAGAATTTGGAAAATTGAATATTAATTAAAATATTAAAATATGTATACAGTAAAAATTTTCTAAAAACTCTGAATTTTTATTTTAACAACATTCTAGGATGTAGAGAGAGTCAGAGCCAGTGCCCAAATCCAAAGCAAGCTCTATATATTCATATATATATATGTGTGTGTGTGTGTGTGTGTGTGTGTGTGTTTAAATGCATGCATGTGTATCAGTTACCTGATGTCATAAATAGTGTTCTTTTTTCTCGATGATTCTTAGTGGATATTCATTTTTTTCGTCTGTCAGCATTCGAACATCCAGGGTGTCTTTAATTTTTGAAGATGAGTATTTTCCTGCAAATACAAGAGCAGAACCCTGCCCCAACCCTATATGCATTCCTTACCACCTGTATGGTTGTCACCATTGTGGATGAGCTGTCATTTCTCTTTGTCAAGAGGTTTCTCCTTTTCAAACCAAATCAGACAATTTACATTGGTATAGATTCATGTAAATTGATATAAACTTAACTTATATTGACTATGTACCTATATTTGTCTACAATAATTGTATGTCTAAACAAAGTTATTTTGTCATATTGTGTGCATGCATGCTTCTACCTCTGGATGAGACAGTTTGTATATTGATAAATCTTTAGGATATATTTATCACATTGCCATATACATCTCTATCTCTGATCAAGATAATTATACATTGTTTAAATTTTGAGGTCATGGTCTTCATTTGTCGCACAGCTGTTTATTGTATGATATTCTAATATAAAATCTTAGTCTTTTTAAGTTATAGGCATTAAGAATTATAGGTCAATAGTCATCCATGTTTGTCATACTTAATTTTTAGGCTAATCAGGTTCTTTAGATACATAGAGATTGTATTCTTCATAGATCAGTAATCTTCAACCACTTCTAGAGCTATAGAATATGACATTTAAATAACTTAGGGCTTTATTGATGTGAGACACAATTGCTCCTGACAGAACTGATCTATTTCTGAGAGAATGTTGATTACCAAAGACACTCCACTTGGAGCTTGTTTTCTTCTTCACAAAACTGGACTTTGGGCAAGGAACTGCCCATGCATCAACCACTGACAAAATGCAAGATGTCTGGACAGAACAAGCAGGATACAAGAAAAAAGACTGTCAAATCTTGTCAAGACAGGGTAAGACAGCTTTGAAACATTTTCCTGTATTGGAAAAATGGTCTGTCATTTACCTTAGGCCTTAACCAAAGTTGGTTTCTCCAACCTTAAAAATGAGACTTTGGGTCATTGCCCAGGTAGTCAGTTGTCTCTGTCATTTGTTGCACATTTTGGTTGTTGCTTCATTGCTCTTCCTGCTTATTCAAGTAATATTATTTCCCTTTAGGGTCTTCAATGGGGTTGAAGACTAGATAGTTGTAGTTACTTTTCTCTCATGACTTGGCCAAGTTATTTTACTACAAGGCTTATACTCCTTAGTATAGGATGATTACTGAAGCATTTATCACATGTTTCTTGCTTGATATTGTTTATGCTGGTTTTAATTCTAATATTTATACCTGATATTTATTCCTATTGTATATAGTTTTGTGTTAGCCTTGGAAATTTTTTATTCAAGCAAAATGGGGAAGTTCTATAGGAATTCCTGCCAGTAACGTTTAAGTTACCCACCCACTTGGGCATGGCCTCTTATACTATAAATGGCAATGTAAAGCATGCATACGATCTTGCCTCCAGCTGTGGAATTTGATTGCTGTTTCTCCATTCAAACAGAGGACTGTTATCTGTGAGTCTACCACTAAATAAATAACCCTCTATTATACTCAATTCTGAGCTAGTGTGGGATTTCTT
>LOEQ01010809.1:3859-22723 GCA_001685075.1 Bramus lutescens | reverse complement strand
TTCTGCAATAGCAAACTAAATACAAGACTACAAAAACATAATACACAGTAAGTATTTGAATTTTGTAGATATTGATTGACTAATAAGGACACACCCCTATATTAGAGACAGAAAACTAAAGATGAGATCCAATTTGTGGTTAATATCCATATCTTTTTGTGGTATTAGATGAAGTCATTAAAGAGTGCTTATCTGCCTGCACAAAGAGTTAGCTTTTCTGCCTCATTTGATTTTTACTAGGACTGGAGATAAAGGACAAAGGGACGAGTTAGGTACTAGGTAGTAAAAATAAAAAGACAGGAACTGGAGAGATTGCACTGTGGTTGAAAGCATTTGCTGCTTGCAGTGGATCAGAGTTCTCTTCTCAGTATCCATGACAGGGAGCTCACAGGAGCTGGTAACTCTCTTTCCTTTCTCAATATAGATCATCCTATTCCCTCATGTTCTCTTCTTCCCTCCCCCACCCCACCACTCCTCCCTTCTCCCACCCTCCATATCTTTTCAGGAGATCTTGTCTCTTTCTCCTTCTCAAGGGGATGCATGTATGTCTCTCTTAGTGTTTTCTTTTTATATAGATTCTCAGAGGCTGTGGACAATAGGCTGCTTATCCTTTGCCTTATATCTGATATCCACTTAAGAGTGAATACATACCATGTTTCTGTTCATTGGTTACTTCATTCAGGATTTGTTTTTCTAGTTACATCAATTTGTTTGCAAATTTCAAGACATCATCTTTTTTTTTTTTACTGCTGAGCATTTATCCATTTTTCAGTTGAGAAGCATGGAATAATCCCCCATGCTCATGGATAGCTAGACTCAACATAATAAAAATGGCAATCTTACCAAAAGTAATGTACTGATTCAATGCAATTCCTATCAAACTACCAACACAATTCTTCACAGACCTTAAAAGAACAATACTTAATATGGAAAAGCAAAAAAAAAAAAACAACAACAGGATAACCAAATCAATCCTATACAAAAAAAAGGAACTTCCAGAGGTATCACCATCTCTGACTTCAAGCTCTTTTATAAAGTTATCATCATGAATACTACTTGCTATTGGCATAAAAATAGACAAGTAGACCAATGGAATCTAATCAAAGACCATGATATTAATATACACACCTATGAACACCTGATTTTTGACAAAGAAGGTAAAATAATACAATGGTAAACAGAAAATATCTTCAACGAAAGGTGCTGGCATAACTGTGTGTCAACATGTAGAAAAATGTAAATAAATCCATATCTATCCCCATGTACAAAACTCAAGTCCAAATGGATCAAAAACCTAAACATAAATCCATCTACACTGACTCTCGTAGAAGAGAAAGTGGGAAGTAGCCTTGAATGCATGGGACCTCCTGAAACTAAGAAGTTTCTGTAAGGCAAAGGACACAGTCAATATGACTAAACGGCAACCTACAAAATGGAATAAGACCTCACCAACCCCACATCGGAAAGAGAACCAATATTAAAAATATATAAAGAACTGAAGAACTAGACATCAAAGTACCAAATAATCTATTAAAAATGTGGTACAGATCTAAACAGAATTCTCACAAGAATAATCTCAAATGGCCGAAAGGCATGCTCAACATCCTTAGCCATCAGGAAAATGCAAATCAAAATGACTCCGCAATACCATCTTACACCAGTCACAATGGCTAAGATCCTAAATACCAAAGATAGCTTATCTTGGAGAAGATGTGGAGTAGTGAACACTCCTCCATTCCTGGGGTGTGCAAACTTGTACAGCCACTTTGGAAATTAGTATGGCAGTGTCTCAGAAAGTTGAGAATCAATCTACCTCAAGATCCAGAAATGCCAGTCTTAGGCATATACTCAAATGATGGAAACTCATACAACAAGGACTTTTGCTCAAGTGTGTTCATAGCAGCATTATCGTAATAGGCAGAACCTGAATAGTTTGCATTTTTGAAGGAAGTAGCAGGAAGTCTAAGTGTAGCTAATATGCTGTGTTTCACATCAGATTACTCTTTATTATATTTTTTAAAATATAAAACATTGTCAAGGAAGAGAAGGAAAAGCTAGACCATGAAGTCTGGTAATGAAGGACTTTATATTATTGAAAATATAAACAAGTTTGTATACAATTTTATACATCTCATGTCTACCTATCCCCATGTCCTGGAAACTAGATTGTGAAGATGTTAATAGCCACTGTGTATGCATGATATCTTTCTAATTTCTCCCTGGTGACAGAAGAAAGTAGGAAGAAATTTGTTTTGAAATTTTTCTCTAACAGCTTTGCTTATGAATGTGTTCTCACTTCACACCAATTTTTCATAGAATAACAGTCCAGGTTTCCCTGGTCTGGCTCTTGGCACTTATATGTTTATGAGCTGAAAGCCTGTCAACAGACACTGTGGAAACCTATAAAGTATAAAATGCAAATGCTTGGCTGATTGGAACCTTAACTTTGAATTTGCAGTGCCCTACAGAAACACAAAAGTCATTTAGAATTACCTGAACACATTGCTGCTTTGAAAGAAAATGTTTTCATGAAATAGCTCCAGGATACTGAGCAGTATTACCAAGTTACATACTTCTGTGATTCAGACAATCCGTGATTGGGCAATCAGTTTCTTATCCAGGGAGGCAAATTTGCAAGTCTGTCAGTGGTGAGTACTTCTTCTATGTTTCTCCAGCAGAATTGGAAGCATAAATATCTCAATATATTAATTTCATAACAAGATTTTTGTTGTTGACAATAGGAGTCCAATTGACTGGGTATCTGTCCCTAATTAGAAGTCAATAAAGACAATAAAATCTTATTCATAATGTATTGACTATTTCCCCTGATGAGTGGCTCACCAAATTAAGAGTGACACCCCACTTCAGCAAATGAAAGGAGGAAAGGAAGCCAGTGGACTTTACTAGGAAGAATTAGGATACATGTTGAGAAGTGAAGACTAACCCTCACATATTGTATACCCCCAATCTGTGACCTGAAGGGGACATCAGACAAGTCTAAGGCAGACTATCTTATTAAATTCTGTTATCTTTTTCATGATTGTCTGTGACTAAGTGAGTTCTTGTGCTTTGGATTATACTTACCATTAGCTGATCTGTGAAGTGAATTACATCCCTCATTCCAGTAGCTTAAAAGTCATGAAGTTATAACCTGGAGTCTATATACTTTAGTACTGGAAACATGTAATATGTAAGCTCAAGGCTGGAGAAAAAATTATGTAGACTAATCATTTTTTATTTTATTCTATTCATTGTATCTGAGGAGATCTATAGTTCTGTGCCGCTGAAAACATAATTAAATCCTTGGCATCTCAGGTCCTTATTTGTAAAATGATTTACCTCATAAGGTCAATATGAGAATTAAAGACAATAATGTCATCAAATCACTTACTTTCATCTCTAATATATAATAAGCACTCAGCCAATAAAGTGGTATATAATAATAATTCACATTATTTCAGTCACATGAATTAAGTATTGTGTTTCCTTGAATAAAGTGGCTAATAGAAAAAAGAGAGAAAGAGAAAGAGAAATAGAGAGAAAGAGAATCTCTCTATAAGATCTATATCTTCTACAAAATCTTTAGCCATCTCTGCCGTGATCAAATCATTGTGAATGACCTTATTTTTGAATTTTACACCATAGAAGTTGTAGGCTGACTCCAGCAGTTCAGGCCTAAAAGTAGTGGTGATAAACTGGGCATGCACAGCTAGTTCCATGATCAGATCTGACACAGTTTTTCTCCCATAATTACTACGAGTTTGGAAGATGTGTATAATATTGTGGTCTTCATAACCAGGAACTGTAAATTTTAAAACTAAATAATTAGTTATTATTGAGTTTCTGAATTTAAAATACAGTCCTTTTATACTTTGTATTTTATAAACTCCTCTGTAATATTATATTTCTACGTATAGTTGAGGAATTTTATTTCATACACAGCTTTTTGAAAAGTGTCCTATTTTAAATCTTTTGAGATTTTCTAAATATTCTTGTGGATTATCTAATCAGTTGTACTTTTTATAGCTTCTATTAAATAATTGGTTTGTGACAAAAAAGATTTATCTATGTCATCCAGGTTGGCTTCTACCTGCTCCAACTCCCCAAAAGTAAGGGAGTAGAGATTTATATTGTATGACACAACCCCTGACTGAAAAATGACATCTAATAAAACAGTATTAAATAATAATTATCACTTTCAATTATGTTAGGTGTACTTTATTTTTTTTCCGTTTAGCTAAATCACCCCAATATTCATCTAACACTTCTGTGTATACACTAGAAGTGCTGTGATCCAATGTTTGCCTATGGACTAGAGTAGTGTTCATGTATATGGCTTATCTAGATGAGCTGGAAAATTAAGAATGGTTAAAAAATATATGCACAAACCTATTGTAAAGTAATTATACAAACTATCCATGGACGTGGTTGCAGTGTCTTTTGTATAGATAATTGTCCATGACAGATAGGAAATTAAAGAAAAGCTCATATACCTCATCATAGAAATTCCTAGGATGTTATTGTGCAGTAGGTGGTAGATATTGCCAAGGACATTCTCAGAGAGTGCCTTCCTGACTGAGGCATTGAAAGAAAAGAAAGAAAAAACCTCTGCTTTTATTTAAATTGTTATCTTCAGATTATGATAGTGTGGTATTAAGATGTCATTATTTTAAAGACCATACATACCAAATGATTGCTGTAGATCACAGTAAATTCTTAGGCAGTTCAAAGAAAAAAAAACTTTGTTTTACTCAATTTTCGAGGCTAGGATTCACAAAAATATCAGCTAAAGACATGAAATCCACTGAATGTTAGGAGGTAGGTATGAGGACACAGATGAGTTAAAACAGAGAATATCCATTACCAGTTGCAGTGGATTTCTTCAGCTATGATAACATGCCGTGACTTAGAGCATCTTGGAGGAAAGAATGGTTCTTTTTAGTTTATAATTACAAAGGGACAGGCTCTATTATGACAGGAAAAATTTGGCAAACGTAATCCATGGCAGGGAGCTAATTAATCACATTTTCATCCTCACACAGGAAGCAGAGAGACAGAGAACAGAAAATGAGGCTGTGCTAATAAACCCTCAAAGTTTGTCTCCACTGAAATACTTCTTCCAGAAAGGCTCATGTCCTAAGGTTCTTCAGTCTTTCCAAACATCCAAACAGCACCACCAACTAGGAAATATGTTTTTAAATCATCAGCCTGTATGGGATATTTCTCATTTAAAGCACATCTTTCTTTCTAAGACAAAGAATTGAAGAGTCATGAGTCCCCGATTCACAAGTGATGAAGAGAAATTGGTGATCAAAGTGAAGAGCTAAATCAGCAAGGATTTAGGAAATCCCAAAATCTTTGCTGTCTAGTGCTGATGGATGTTACATTGTGCACAGCCCAAGTAAAGTATTTGCTACCAATTTGCTGCTGAAGTGATGGGTGTTTTCAGCAAAAACTTTGTACTTTGCCTTACCAAGTAAGAAATCAATTTTCTCTAGTATCTACAAAGCAGGCAATTTCTCAGTCCTTATGGTTCTTTTTAGATAGACTTCAATGGCCAATGCACCTTGTTCCTTCTAAGCACTAAATTAAAACTCAGTCTTTCTATGCTTGAATATGTGAAAGAAATGTTTTAACAAGGAAAGTATTGTGAAGTTATGAATTAGGCAATAAAACTATACTAAAATGTAAAACCTAGATTATTTATTAAGGACCCTATTTAAAGTCACTCAATGTCATTTCTGAAATGCAGATGTTGGTGAACCGAGCCTCTAGCAGTATCATGTCTTCAGAAATGTCATGCCATATTTTCATTTTTATCTTATTTTTATTTATTTTTGTGTGTTTATGAGTATGTATGTGTTCCTGTGTGTAATGCCTGCAGGAAACAGAAGTTCAATGTTCTGGAGCTGGACTGTTGTAAATTGCCTGACAGAGATACTGAGAACTGAATTATGATCTTCTGAAAGAGTGGTACATGCTCTTAACTACTGAGTCTTCGCTCCAACAGTCTTTCTTTTTTGGAAATATAGTTTTACTTGAATTCATCATGCACACATAAAATTTATTAAAATACTTAAATTAAACCTAAAAGTTTGTAAGATCCTCATTATTGTCTTCTATGCCCGAAAACTTGGACTAAACAACCCATCATCTTCATTCACATTTACTCCCTATGCAACATCCACTCCTCTGTCTGCCGATTCTGTGATATCCATCCTTTGCTCCCGTCCGTGCTAGGAGCCCATGTTGAAGTTGACTGTTGTTCTCACTCTTTCCTATTGCCTGACATAATAGAACTCTGCTGCATTGGTTTTTTTAAGATGAATTTTGGAAATGATATGTATGTCATGTTAACCTGATGGTAATTCTATGAGGGGTCTGTAAGTTGCACCCATTAATAACTAATATTAAGAGCTTTAATTTCCATAGCTTTGACCTTTTTGTCAGTAGTAGTGTCTACAAGAAGAAGAAGGTGTAAACCCTTCAGGAGCAGAAGCATATATCCCAAGTTTCTGAAGACCTCAGTATCTCTTACTACTGAGATAAGGACTCCATTTCCAAACAGTTTGGTTCCCAACCAGAGTTTCCTCTATTAATTTATTAGTAGTAATTTATGATCCCAGATAAAGGAAAACAAGGACCAAAACCTCCTGTATATTCTTTATTGAAAGTTGTAAATTATTTTGAATGGTGAATGTTACAATTATAAGTATATTTATAGCCATAATTATACTCAGCTCTAATTGCAATATATTTATAATTATTAAATTTATGATTATAGTTACATTTATAGTTCATGTTAACTTCCAACTCCCTGCTGTGAATCTACAGCTTTAACTGTAGACTCCTCAGCCCTGACAAAGCACATGGAACTATAAACAGATATATGTGGAATAAATAATATTTATCTTTCCTTGTCATGAACATAATTATCATCATTATATAATTCTGTTATTTTCTTAAGTCATGAATAGATATTCAGAAAATGTTGATGTCCTAATAAATTCTAGTCTATCTTCCCAATTTAGTTCTGAGTTTCTGATATTTCAAAGATGAACAAATAAGGAAATATCATTATCAAACTTTGACCTAATCAAAAATCCATATACCTACAATGCCTTTACTCTAAAACTTTACTTGAAAACTCAATATTTCCTTTGTCTTTCTGTCTTTCTTTCTCTTTCTTTCTGCTCTCTCTCTCTCTCTCTCTCTCTCTTCTTTTGGACCACCTGGTTCTGTAACTCAGGCAGAGCTCCATCTCACTATGCATCACAATTGGCCTCAAATTTCTAGCATTTCCTTGTGTAGCCTCCCAACAATTGATATTAAAGACATAAATGACCATGTGTGGCAAATTTTAAGTTTTATTATACTATGTCTGTCAGGAATCACTTAAATATATTAATGAACAAATTACAAGACTGCTAATAATAGAATTTTCAGCATCATTTATGAGTCAATTTGTTTTGAATATGTGTTAGCAAAGGAACAATACTGTTCTTTTATTAATGATACATTTTAACTTACCTAAGCATGTTTATATCTACACATATGTTTGCCATTAATTCTCAGACTGAGTAGTTCTGCTCACCAATACCCAAGACTAACATTAGATATAATAGTATCATGCTTCCCTGAGGATAGTTCTGCATAGTTTGTCTGTGTGCTTTTCCTGGAGCCTCCTTATAATGTGCTTTAAAATCCATTAAGAAAATAATTTGTATGCAGTTATCACTGAGTTGAAAGAAAAGATCAAAATTCATGAATCCAGGAAGTTAAAAAGAATCACAGAAATCAGAGGGAAAGGAAGTTGTGGAAAAGTAAAAAAAAAAAAAGGCACATAAGCAGGAGAATGTCCTGAGAAGGAAGTATCCTTAACATCCTGACATTTTCAGCATGAACACAGAAACTGAAATTTCTCAGCCTTGAACTTTCTAAACTTCACATCACCCCAAAAATCTCTCACATATATGTTTTCACAGATCTAAGATCTCTATGGCTAATGTATGATTGGAGTTAGGAAATTTATTTTTTGGGATCAGTTTCCTTCCACAAGAATAGAAGGTATTAAGAAAAGGCATATTCCTTCATTTAAATAAATTCAAATCCAAACATGAGATTTCAATTATCACATGAACCTTGAAGGGAAGAAAATACATGATGTTTTTAAGGCACCTCATCCTCTAGGAGATAACACTATGCCCAAACTCTACATGATGTCTAAAATTCTATTTTCTGACTTGAAACAGTGAAGGACAGTCTCCTCATTTAAGACTGTAACACAATTGCATGATGAAATTGAGCAGAAACTCCAATCTCCCCAGTGATGTGCACTATGCATCTACTTTTGTACCTATAGGTACATGTCTTCTAACCAGGTCTTCTTGCTCAGAGAATTTAGCCACTTTTATTTCCTTGCCTGAGCATCTCTTTCCATAGCAATGATATAATGCCTGCAGCTATTAAACAAACACATTCTTACTAGGTCAGAATGCCTAAGGACCCATCTTTATAGGAAGTGGAAAAAACTGAAGGGGAAAATGCACTAGTATTTCTGTAAATAAACTTTCCACTTTGTGATGTGCCTCACTGAAGATGCACTAGGCATTCTTTCTTCTTCCTGAGAAAAGGGTATGGAAGCATGCCAAGAAACACACTATCCCTTTTTTGAAAAATCCCTTTTAACAACCACAAGAAAGAGGAATACATTGCTTCCTGGGACTTCATTTCCATCACGAAAGCTCAAAAGCTTTTAACTAAGAGAAAAAGAAGATATAAGCCAAAGTATATAGTATTTAGTAGAGTGTAGTTCTTACATATCCTAGTTAAGAACAATGGTTTAAGACAGGTGTGATATTTCAGACGTTTAGTTCAAGAACTTGGAAGTCAGAGTCAGGTAGATCTCTGTGAGTTAAAGACTAGCCAGGTCTATACAGCAAGTACCAGGAAAGTCAAAGCTACATAGAAGAGACCTTGTCTCAAAACAAAATGATGAGAAATAATGCCTTTTAAAAGTGACTATTATAGCTCTACAAGGTAAAACTCATGTCTAGCACCATTAACTGGGTCAACAGCTTGGGCTAGATAGATCATAGGTCCTAGGAAAGAAACTACTACAGTTTGCTAAGTGAGGATAGTATTAAACTTCCCCCTTACTACATATATTTATACCCATAGATTAATGCATTTTTCAACTTTCATCAGAGAACCTTCTTTTTTACATGTGGGGCTATTCATAAAGAACGTGCAAAATAAAAGAGGCTGAGGAATGTTAAGCCCTAAATGAGATTTTTATACCACATCTTCTCTTTCTAAAGCTTAGGGATTGTCCGGAAAGAGGGATCAGAAAGATTGTAAGAGCCAGAAGTAGTGGATGACTACAGAGAAATAGTATCTTTAGGAGATGAGAGTGTTGTTGCAAAAATGTACTCAAAGCCCTTGTGCCTGAATACGCAAGACTACACAAGATTAATCCAGACAAATTATAAGCATGAATGAGGAAATCCTATCATGAATGAGGAAACTCCAATCTTGGGAGGCTGTTAGCAATGGATGGTTGATGGGGGAAGGAGATTCAGCTTTCCTCAGCAATGAGGCTTCTAAAGGATTATCTATTTTCCTGTAGATGGTCCTAAAGTCGTCCACATACAGGCAGCACTAAGTGGACTGAGTAGGTTTGAATAAAGCACATGAAGTTGGGAGGGGAAAATGTGAGGGGATAATGGAGGAATTAGAAGAAAGGGATTGGAGGGTGGGGTGGATTTCATAATGTATTTTGTAAAAACAATGTCAAATTTTAAAAAAGGTAAAATTTAAAAGATACATAGAAGGAAGACCAGACTGAAAAGTCTTCTACTTTTCACCAGTCTTTCTCTGTTCTCTTATTTGATTTAATTAGTATGACTATATTTTTCAAATTTACTTATATTAGTCTTCTTTTTCTATATTTTTGTTAATAATAGTGACTACCTAAAATGTGCTACATTCAGTCATTTCATTACTGCTAAATATGTAACATAATGCATGTTTTATTTTATGGAAACAACCAATAATAATGTGTTAATTTATGGTTTGAATGTAATTGACCTGATATTGTAGCCTGAGATATAGATATACATGTCTGTAAGCAATGTGGATAATGAGCATTTTTAGTTAACTAAATTATATTTAATTTCTTCCTCAGATAGAGTTGTGGCTTGGTCACTTCTTTGAAGACAATGACAAATAGGGGAACATGGCCAGCTATGAAATTGCCACTTACTAAACCCTTTCCGCATTCTTGAAAAGACTGATTCCATAGCCTCTGTCCACTGCCCTCGTGCCCTTTGCAAGATAAATACTCTTCAAAATGGTCATATCTGATTCCTTTTGGCTCAAAAACTGCTTAGTCAATGAAACAAACTCAGTAGCTTCTTTTCTCACTTGACATTAAATCAAATTTTGAGGTGAAGCAATAGTGAACGCCAAATTGTGTGTGTGCTACTCATGTAACTTGCTTTACTTCAAAGCCATTTGATTTCTACATGGTCACTAGGAGAATTTACTTTCTCAGTTGTTTATTAATTCACTCATTCATGTTTTGACTCATTTAGCAAATACTAATTAGATGCTTTCAAACACCAGATATGCTGTTAGCATGTTATGCATTCAAAGATCTTGGAGCCAGAGTTCTTGGCCTTGAGTTTATACTCCAAGGGACAAAAGTAGCCAATAATAAAAGATAAAACAGTTAGATATTATGAAAAAATATAGTCACAAAGTATTCATAATGGTATTCTTTGTTCTTATTGGAAATAAGATCATGAGGATGATAAGCAACAACCTGTTCTTAATTTTGTCATTATTGCAGTACAGAAGGAAGGAACAAAGCAAAAGTGATCATCTTTACAATAGCTTGGAGATGTCTTGAAAATCTTTGTGGTCAGTTTGCCAAAATAAGTCTGAAAGCTGCTAGAAATATTTTATTTTTTGTTACTTGTACATATGTGGGTGTGTATAGGAATGTGAATGCAAGTCCAAGTGTCTGAGGAGATCAGAGGCACTGGATGCTCTGGAGCTAGAGTTACAGGCAGTTGAGAATTTTCTTACGTGGGTGGAGGCAAGAAGCTCAGATACTCTGTAAAATCAGCATGAGTTCTGAATTGCCAAGTCATCAGCCACTCCTGAAATATGAATTCTTAAAGCAAGCAAGGAGTGACAAAGGAGGTTTGGAATTGGCAGATTCAATCAGGAGTTGAACATAACTCTATTTGAATGGGCAAAGAAAATGCAACTGAAAAGAACTGAATAGCAAAAGTGGACAGATAAGGAGGTAAAGAAGGGCCCTGTTGGTTAAGATAAATGGTTATCTGTCCTGCATGAGATGTGGAGTGTCTGGAAGAATCAACTAAATGGGGTAACAATGAAGTTTAGCTATTTTTATTTGGTTTAAATGTATTTTTTAACTTCATCATTGTGAGTGCTTGTGTGATGTGTTTCTGTCTGTGTAGACAGGCATAGGCGTCTGTCATCAGAAGACAACTGTCAGGAATAGTTACTCTTTCTTCCGTGAGATCCAGGAATCGAAATCAGGTTGTTATGATTTCACAGTACAGCCTGTGTTTTTAATGTTTTGAAATATCTCGCTTACCATAACTTGTGCTTTCCAAAAGATTATTTTCATGTAAGTATGACCACTCTAGTTTAGAGATACTTGTGCCCAACATCTTAGATGCAGTGGTGTCTCTTTAGTACTAAAGGTTTCAATAAAAAGGACAGTATAGATTTTTTCCTTAATAAAGATATATTGATTCAATGTGATAATTCTGGGAATATATAAGTATATATAAAACTCTACTGCCAACAGATAAAACATGATAGACCAAAGAAATTTAGCAAACAAAGTCCAATTTGGTAAAGCAGTGATCTTGACCGACGTTATTTCAGGAATGTGAGTAAGGGTTACCACAGGTGCAGAAATGATTCAATGACAGCTCCAAAAGTCCAACTAACATTGGTGAAACCTCAAAAAAGCCACAACTCTGGAGCTCACTGCATGATTTTCATGAAGCTTGACAGGTTAGAGGGCTTTTCTAGGCAGCTTGGCTGATCCTGCCTCATCCACATCATTTACTGATTCTTCAACCTTGATGAGGGAATGGCCCTGTCCATCTGATCAGTTTCAAGGACTTACTGAGACTCCCAAATAGGTAATGAGAACCACTTTAGAACTTCCTTAAGCTCAACAAACCATAGAGTAGGAAATTGCTACACAACAAATAGAGAGTCCAAAAAGCATTCATTTAAAGCTCAGCTTATATCTAATCTACCCTCGCTCTTATTTTCCCTTGATAGCTCATCTATATTAAACAGAAGACAGAAAACACCTTCATGAAAGAAGTGATAATGACAATATTTAGTAGCTGAGAGAAAAATATTGAAGGTTCACTAGTTATCTTTATGAAAGTTAAATAAATAACTAACAGAAGTTGATGGCATTATTTCTAAGTGTGATTGCTGTAGTTTGTACCTTCTATAAAGGTTTCAGCTACCATAATTGACTTTTATGTTATAAAACATCAAAAATAATAATTTTGTTGTATGTTAACATGTTTTCTGTACAAAGATGGGACCTAGTGATTAATGTGTAAGTTAAGAATTTTTGATATTTAGTCTTGTATATATGATTTGCAGGACAAGTCATTTGTAACCAAAGACATTTAGTTCCAGTAATAACAGCAAAATAAACATACATATATTGATTGCCTCAGTCTCTGAAAATCCATGCCAATAGAAGTTGATTACAACTACCTAATGCACAATTCCTCCAAAGAAAGCTTTGTGTCCTCATTCCTCAAACTGCTTAGAAAATTTCAAGAAGCAAGTGATAAGGAATTACCCTTGACTTTGATCTTATTCAATACCTATGAGGTTTGAAAACTACTAAACAAATTACATGAAGCTTGTTAAATTTCCTTCCTTCTACAAATAGAGTAATACACATAGTATAATATACTAATTTAAACTTACAAACAAGACGATGATGATTTCCATGATGTGGTATTATAACTTTATATCTTTGTACTGCAGGAATCTGGAATATTATGTCTCCTTGTCCGTGTCTGTTCTTCTACTATTGTTTCAATCATTTAAAAATGCAATAATTTATAGTAGAGAGAATGAAGAAAGATATAACTAAAGAAAATCATGAATTTAAAAGCAAAATATTAAATTAAAAATGGTATGTTAATTAAATTGATAAAATAGTTAAAATTAAATGTTTTGTCAATGCAATATATTAGGAAGAAAGTTAATCCAACTGGACAAGAATAAAATCATACATTTCTCAAGCAAAATTTAATAGTGACAAAAACATTTTTAAAAGTGTTCAATATAATTATTAAAATAAATCTTTATTATTCTAATAAATAAATATATAAATGTTCAATATAGTTAGTCAGTTGCATTGAACTAGAATTATTGTATACCCATAAGATTTACAATCATGTAAAATAATTAATAACACATTCTGGGATCTCAACACCCCAAAGTCTGTTTTAGAATTTGGCATAAGTTTCTTGGAAAAAAATTGACTGTAAAGATTAAATACTAAAAATTTCCAAGTCATTTATTCAACAACTAATGTTTAAGAATTTATCATAAATATAAAATTTTATAAGTTTACAATATATGTTGAATAGAGGTTGATAACAATGTTATCATGGGGCATGAAAGTTTAGTTTTGAATACTTTATAGTCAATTTTAAGATTATTAAGCTTCCTATTTATTTTTTGCTTAATTTTAGCTTATTTTCTATAACAATTATCAAACCTGGCAAAACTTTAAGCAAAACATTATTAATGCCCCAAACAAAATAAAAACAAAGAAAAGAAATTAATATTTGGAAATTAAAAGAAGAGGGAAAACACTTTAACACTATTATTGAAACCGTGGTCAAAGATACTCTAGTAAAGAGTTTTGCACCAAAAAAGAGTTGCACGTCAATTCTTAGTTCTACTTATATTGAGAATAATAAATTAAAGTAAAATATTTCAGGATACCTGGAACATTGGTAAAATTGAAGTTCTTATGATTGTATGGCTCTCTACCTCTGGTTACCTAGAGAGCTGGGACCAGGTACTACATATTTTGGAGAAACTCCAAAGTCTCTAGGAACAACAAGAAATAGGGTGATAACTCTTGCTCATTAATATTCTTATGTACGTAAAAGGGAATATCTGAGCCTACCTACATGGTCTGTGCAAATCCAACACTCCATTTTTGTCACAGTAGAGGAGGGGTAAAAAACCTGGTAATTGCTCAGTCTACAAGGTAGAATGCTTCAGCAGTCTGTAGTTAGAGGCTGCTTTTTCATTCCCGGTTGCTCAGACCACGAAATAATCACTCAGAAACTATATTCTTTAAATCACTGCTTGGCCAATCACTTATGCGTATTGCTAGCTTGCTCTTATATCTTTGGTTAACCCATTTCTATTATTGCATATTTTATCACAAGGGTCATGGCCTACCGGAAAGGTTCAGCAAGCAGCTCGCGTCTTTCTCCTCTGGCAGCACCTGCTCTCTCTTTATATATATGTATCTTCCAGCCTGGCTATATTCTGTTAAGCCATTGACTGAAAACAGTTTCCTTATTAACAAATAAAAGTAAAACATATAGAGAAGACTTTCCACACCAGCAGTCCTAATCTTTTATGCAGGTCCTGGAAAATTCCAGGAGCAGCAGTGGCCTTTGAAATAAGGAAGTCATTGAAGCTGGGTTCTGATGTCAGCAGAGGATATCAGCATCAATCACAAACAACAGGATTGACAAAAAGAAGGCAAAAACTAAAACTTTCCTCTTGGACCTCTTTATTCCTGGGTGGTGGTCACTACAAATTGCTGCCCACATCTATGGGTAACATTTAAATTGACTCAAAATGGCATCTGGTGATCTAGGAATGTGATCGTCTCTATTCCACCTACGGAGCTTTAGGTGAAGTCATCAATCTGCTGAATTGGTTTTAGAGGGTCTCTCAGAGTCTACTCTTACCCTCACCCCTCCTTTCCTACACAGCTTCTAATGTGAGTCAGATTAGATTAGTCCCCAGCTGTAAAACCTTCTAACAGTTTTTTGTTTTAATCATAGCTAGAAAAAAAAATGCAACCCATAATCTACAAAGTCCCAATGTACCTTTCAGACTTATCTTTCCTTATCTACTTATCATCATTTACCATAAGAAAACTTCATGGCTTCCTTTCTGTCATTTGAATTTATGTCACTGATTCCCATCTCAGGACATCTGTCCAGGTTGTTCTTCCTGACTGAATATTTCTTTCTACTCCCACATTTCCACGTGCTTCCTGCTCATCAGTCAGACTCAGTACAAATGCTATCTCCTCATCTCGAGTATGTCTGAATAATTGCTTAATCTCTTAGAGTATGTTTGAAATTATCAAATAACTGCCATTTTCCAGCCAAGGGCAAACAAATTTATCTCTGAATAATTTGGTTAAGAAGTGTGTGTGTGTGTGTGTGTGTGTGTATTTGTATGTGCTGGGATTAAATGTGTGTGCCACCACCTCCCAACTATGATGAACCTATTCTATAGAAGACATTTGGTATGCATGTGCACAGAGACAATATTTAAATAGCAGTGAATAAGTATTTAAGCATTAATAATTTAATTAATCAAATATTAATAAAAATTTAAAATAAAGCAAGTGTGAGCGGAAAAGGAAGGGTCGCATAGAAAGTTTAATGTCAACTTGCTGTAACTTGTCTGTTTATGCTTTTGTTTTATATTTTGCTTCTTTTGGTTTTGGTGACAGAATTTTACTATAATGCTGAGGATGATCTCCAAACTTCAGATTTTCCTGTCTCCACTTCTCAAATGCTGATTGGAGGTATGCACTGTGATTATGAAATACTAGCAGTGAAACCCAGAGACAGCGCAATCTTGGCTAACATGAGTTGCATTCTCAATACCTGTAAAAATTCTTAAGAATTATTAGAATACTGAGGAAAGAAAAAGGTTAGAATATATGTAACACACTAACTGTGAAGAATTGTTACAGCCTATGATAGATATATGGCAATTTTTATAATATTCTATATTTTATGGATATGGAACTGAAACTAAACCAAAATAAAAATCCAGTAACAAATAATTTAGTAATGAGTCTGGACACCAGTGTTTGCAACAAGGCCATTGGAAAGCTTTCCTAATAATTCCCCAAGGAAGTATTCTAAGAAATTGGTAAAAATATCAATGAAAATGGTAATCATTAAAAGAGAGGCAGATTCTGAGCACGTTGTAAAGGTACAGTCAGTATTCCCAAAAGAAGGGATTAGACATATGAGAATTATTTTTTGAACTGGAATGCATTATTTATCATTTTATTCCAGAATTTTCACCACTGAGATACAAATATTGTAGCCATAATAGGTTTTTTAATTAAAATATCTTATTTTCTCATCATTTTTCTCTCCATGGGGCTTCTGTAACCTTTACAAGGTGCCTGGCATTAAAGATCTTTCAAGCACCTGGCTGTAGCCCATACTCTTTCCCGTCTCATTTTATAATTCCAATTACCAGGGTCTCATATGAGCCAACATGCTCAGGCTGTTGCTCTCTTCAGAGAGAGCCTGTGTCTCACTTAGCAATTCTCTGTGTTAAAATAATGCCATCTGTTGTTAGCCAAGCTGTAAGTAGAATCTCTCCTGCAAAGAAAGATGTGGTAATTTACCATAAATCATCTCAGTCATTATAAAGAAAGGGTTGAGATTCTTCCATGCGTTAGCAATAGTGAGTAGAAATGGCGCTCTGGGACAAGTCAAGATCATTTAACTAGTTTATTTTCCCATACTAAAAAACACTAACCAATTTATCTGATAGCACTATTAAAGTTTTTGGCTGCAATTCGAAAGAGTGAGTTTAAAGATCTTCCACAGGCATGGACATTAACACTTGGCACTGCACATTTTCAAAATGAAAATTAATGTAATGTCTAAGTCATAAGAAAAAATGTTGGGTCAGTTAACCATAAGCAATGCTTACATTTGCATCTGAGATCTTAGAGAAGGTTAATATGTTACAGGCAAATGTAAGTAATTTATGAATGAAAATTGCTCAGGGGAACAAAGAATTAACCTCAAGAGACCATTAAAGGCAAATATATTTATTAGTAATTAAGAACTCAAACAACTGACAGAACTCAGATGCCTTGGCAATGCTAGGTTGTTCCTAAGAAATGAAAAGAAAAGGAAAGAACAACAACAACAACAATATAAGCCTCAACATTTAGATTTAAGGTGACAACAAAGAGCCCATCTTTTTACTTTTTTGTCTTTTGCTGGTAAAAAGACAGATGTTCCCCCAAAACACTGACTTACTTACTTAATTAATTAATTAATTAATTAATTAATTAATTTGGAGGCAAACATCTTTACTCTGTTTGCAATTACAACAAGTGGATAACAAAAGTCAAGCATTTTACAGTTTAATTTAAGAAGTTGATCTAATTTATTATTAACAGCCTGAACACTTAAATAAGCATAATACATAAGTGACTCTGACAGTGACACAGTAAATGAGGAGGAGAAAAAAAAAGATGCTTGCACATCGTCAAAGGATTAGAGAAATTGTTTCAAAAGATTTCTTGTTGACTTTTTCCATGGAAATGTAACTTCACAGAGGTAGGATTCTGTTATGCATATTCTGAAAACTATGTTGTACGGAGAGAGGGCCGCTTGTTTGTCCCGGCTGCCCGACTAGCTTACACCCGAAATAACCACACAAAAACTGTATTAATTAAAACACTGCTTGGCCATTCATTGGCTCTAACTTCTTATTGGCTAACTCTTACATATTAGTTTAATTCTTCTCCATTAATCTGTGTATCACCATGTGGCAGGGGCTTACCATAGATTCTAACCAGTGTCCATCTCCAGTGAAGGATCCATGGCTTTTCTAGATTCTGCTTTCTTCCTCCCAGCATTCAGTTCTGTCTTTCCCACCCACCTCAGTTCTGCCCTAACAAAAGGCCAAGGCAGTTTCTTTATTCATTAACCAATGAAAGCAACATACAAAAGGAAGTCACTCCTACACAAAACTGTGTTATTCTATCTTTACTACTAAGAGGGATGCCTAAACATTGAACTTATTCATTCGTAGGACATTTGACCAAGAGATTAATAAATGAGACAGCAAGAAGAATGTTTAGAAAGAATAAAATAATTGCATTAAATTGAGTAAAGGATTAAAGGAAGGTATTCCGGGAATGAGTCATATAATAATTTCATGAAGTAAATTTAACATTTGTACAGACATTGGGCTTAAGAATAAGCCCATGGTAGCCATGTAAATACAAAATACTCCATAAAAAAATAGGATTCAACAATTTGTCCTAGGAGAGCGATATCAGGAAGGTATTTATTTATTTATTTATCTATTAAAAATTACCACCTCCTCCCCTCCTCCCATTTCACTCCCCCTCCCCCTCCCCCCACTCCCTCTCCCCCTCTCTCTACAGTCCTAAGAGCAGTTAGGGTTCCTGCCCTGTGAGAAGTCCAAGGTCCTCCCCCCTCCGCCGAAGTATAGGAAGGTGAGCATCCTAACAGACTAGGCTCCCATATAGCCAGTACATGCAGTAGAATCAAAGCCCAGTTCCATTGTCCTTGGCTTCTCAGTCAGCTCTCCTTGTAAGCCACGTTCAGAGAGTACAGATTAATGACATGCTCCATCAGTCCGAGTCCAATTAGTGGTCTTGGTGAGCTCCAATTAGATCAGCCCCATTGTCTCAGTGGGTGGGTGCACCCCTCATGGTCCTGACTTCCTTGTTCATGATCTCCTTCCTTCTGGTCCTCATTTGGACCTTGGGAG
>LOEQ01010808.1:0-15478 GCA_001685075.1 Bramus lutescens | reverse complement strand
CCATATCCACTCAGAAAAGACACAGACACTTGGCATGAAAGGTTCAGAGAATTCATTATAGCAGCTGCATAGCCTGATTGCTCTGAACACATTCTTCCTTTTGTATCATTGTTAACCTGTCTCTTTACAGTCACCATGGAGAAATTAAAGTCATTTTCTAGAGCACAGATAGATATCTTTAATGAAGAATAGCACAGGCGTCTATTAACTTCAGTCTTAAAATTCATCTTTGCAGTAGAGTGGGCTAGGACAAAGAGCCCTAAGTACGAAAGCAACTGTCTCCTGTCAGGATCTAAGAGCATCAAACAGCTTCAGCTTGGGACAAAGAAAATTGACCCAGGCAACAATAATAAATGATATCTTCATCTTTTTAAACAGCAGGACAGACAGAGACAATTTTGTCCTTAAATCACTGACCACTCCTACTAAACAGTAAAGGACTCCACTTTTCTAGCTGCACATTTCTGTATTGTGTTTAGTCACTCAATGCAATACCCATAATGTTCTCAAGGGTTTCTCAAAGGAGACAGGTCAATTGAGGATTATGGGCCCTTGGAGCTTCTGTTATAATGTCCCCTACTTTTCTCCTGAGCTTCTTTGTAATTCTTAGTTTGAGTTACTTCATCCTCTATATATTCATGGTTCCTACCACTGTGAGTCACACTGTGATATTCCATACTTTTTGCTTACAAATCATCTTCTTCTCTTTGTAGGACAGGATCTGAATAACATCACATCTTAGTTTCTGCTCTATTGATTTGATGAATGACCATGACCAAGGCAACTTATAAAATGAAGCAGCATTTAATTGGGGACTTGCTTTTAGTTTCAAAATGATAGTCTATGATCATCATGGCAGGGGATGTGACAGCAGACAGGCAAGAATATTACTAGAGAAGTACTTAAGAGCAAACATCTGATTGGCAAGTTGCAAGCAGAGAGAGAAAGAGAGAGAGAGAGAAAGAGAGAGAGAGAGAGAGAGAGAGAGAGAGAGAGAGAGAGAGAAATTGGGCCTGGTTTGGGTTTTTGAAACTCAAAGCCCACTCCCAGTTACACACCTCTTCCAACAAGGCCACGCCTACTCCAACAACATCACCCCTCCTTATTTTTGCCGAAGAATTTTAGTAACCAAGCATTCAAACATATAATCCTATGGAAGTCCTTTCCATTTAAACAATATCACATTTATTTTCTATATTTAGTACATGTCATAAGAAGCCTTCTGTAAATACATTTATAAAAGCAAATGAGCATAAATGATTGCAAAATTAAATATAAAATAAATTATTAGATACTTCAAGCTAATATTATATTAGTTTGAACTATATGTGAAAAGCACAATAATCACCAAGTGCTTTAAAGGGACAAAAAAATCCCCGAATCTCTCAGACTGTATTTTTGCAAATTCAGGTAGCTTTGGTTTCTGGAATGGCTTTTTTAATGGTGAAATTAATATAGTAAGCAAAATATTATCCACTCAACTTCTTCTGAGTAGTGTCTTTGTCCTTTTCCTCCTTTAATTCATAGCATTGCATTGTCTAAAGTAGCTTCATAGGTAATTTTACACTAATTCCAGAAGATAGTGTTTCTTTTTCCAAGAAGTTCATACAATGGTATCATTGGTTTTTGCAGGGTTTTGTGGTAATCCCTGATAATTGCCATGACCAAGGGTTATTTTAGGTTTATATGGTTTCCCCTGTCCTTCACTTCCATCACTTTAACACATTGTCAGAATGTAGGTAAAGAGGGGATTTCCACAGATTGAGTTAAGGTACTATTTCTGTGTGAAAGGAGGATGGCTGCTGTGGGCCAAATAACCAACTTCCTCTACATATATTTAACCATGCAGTTTTAATAGTACATACAAGGCAAATAAACACAGAAATGCCTTTGATAAGTCTTAGAAATCACCTTTTTGCAACAGTTTGATGGACTAATTATAAATTGTAAAACATTATCTACAGTCAAATAATTGACTCCAGAATAAATACTCCCTAGGGTAAAACACTTTCTATAAATCACACAGATGCATTTTTATTATTAAGTTTTATTTTCTTACATTAGATTTCAGATGAATCATGTATTCCTTTATTCTACGTGTAGTTTCTCCTACATTAGTTCACAATTGTATGATTTTGAAAACTATAGTTAGGTCCTTGAGTAAAGAAAGATAGGTTTCCAGACACAGGTCACAATTTCAAATTGATTACTGTTTTTTTTTCACATTTTTCAGGCATGCAGGCATACATATGAACTTACAGAAACATAAACAAGACAGATACATGCTCAAACCATGCAAAATACAACCAATGAGTAGGGCTTTTTATTCTCAACTGATTGCTATCTAGTTTTTAAAATATTTAAACAGAAGAAAGCAAAAAGAAGTATTTTAGAAAAGTCACTTCTGCCTTCAAACTTTTTAATCCTTAGCCCCAGGACAAAGCTGTAAGTTGAAAATCCAAACAGAAACAAACTAATGTCTTTTTGTTAGATGTACATTTTATTTATTATGACTACAATTGAGTAATTTTCCTACTCTATTTTCTCTCTCCAAATATTCCTTGGAACCTCCAATTAATATATATATAATGTATATATACATATATATGCATATATCATTTATATAATGCTATTTTGTATATGCATGTTTTTAGTGCTGACCAATTGGTATTGGATAACCATTGGTGTGCTCTTCCCTTGGGTAGCCTAATCCTTCTTCTCTTGGCTTTAAATTGCTTGCAGTAATTTGTCTAAGCTTTAAGCATACCCTTTTCCATATTGATACGTCTATTGATAGCCTTATTCAGGTCATATTTAGGCAGTCATGTTGGTGTAACTTCATGGTTATTACTTCTGACATTTCTAGAAGACACAATCTCAAGAAAAATTTTCCATTCCTTTGCTGCTGATAATCGTTCTTCAAACTCATTCCACAATGATCCTTGAACTTTATTATACAGAAACTGTATTGTAAAGGTATCAGTTAGGCCTCAGTTGCACAACTCTGTCTTTTGACAGGTTGTGTTTTGCAGTGGCCTCTATCTGTACAAAGAGAAGTTTCCTAATGAGGGTGAGAACTATACTTATCTATTGGTATAAGAATAATTATTTGAAATGCAGTTTGGGATTATACTATTTAGTAAAATGGCAGATGTAGGTTATTCTTTGAGATCCATAACTTCTCTACCTCTGGAAAGATGGCTAGGTTTTCAGGAGAAGGAATGAATTTCCTCTTGTTGAGTAGTCCTTAAACCCAATTAGAGAACAATTGGTTGCTACCGAAGTATTTATGTAACTAGTCCTCCCTTAAGATTATCCTGCCATGTTGGTCATTGTTGTAGTTCATAGGTGGTTAATGATCTGATTCATATCTGGATATGACTCTTGGTTATTTCTATTATTTTGAAGCTTGCATGATGCTTTCTCTTATGAGAACAAGTTAGTCCTCAGAATCTTTAGGCCAGATCCAGCTCTAGTTCCCTAGCCCTGCATAAAATTTACTTGTTTTTTTCAACATAAGATACTTACCTCACCCCTCTTGGGGCTAACTTAGGGCACTTGAAATAACATATAAAGTTTGGAGAGTCTCTTGGACAGTTCTGATCGACAACTCAAAAGACTGTTCATACGGGGTACTGAGTGTTTCTTATAGTCTTTGGCTCTTGGAGGGAACATTGTCATCCCAGCTGAGAAATTTTAATTTAAATTACATGTATATATTATTACATTAACTTAAATGTAGTATATGCATTTTCATGTACAAGGTTAATATTATGAAGCCTTATGACTTTTTCAGACACCCATGGTTTTATTTTCCTTCTTCCTTCTTCAGTATTTATCCTCACTCTCTCCACTGATTAGAGCTTCCCTTCCCCATTGCTCCGTTACAAGGATTCATATCTGCTATTTCCCTATCTATTTGCCCTATTCTCATAATTTTAGAGGCAGAGTTTAAGTCTTAGCCCTGACGAGTTGTGTCACTTCAAATATAATTTCAGAAGCTTAATTTGTGATCCTGACTAAAAAGTTTCAAATTTCCTCAATTCTAGACTTGATTCAGCCTGATTTTCTGAGACAAGTTTTGTTATGATACTGTTTCTTAACTTCACTAATATTACCAGTTTGTGATTTATGGCAGCCCTGCTTTTGTGAACCTCCAAAGGGCATTGCTAAGGAACTCTTGCTCCTTCTGCAAATAAAGGACACAAACAAAAGAGCTGAATGACATTTTGAGAAATAGAAACATTTTTTTCTATCATTTCAGTAGTGATTGGAGTCTATGGGACAGAGAAGACTGTTTTCAAAAGACCAGGGTGGTTTTTATTGCTTTGGTATCCTTTCTATGTGCTTTGTATACAAATATATATAATATATATATACACACATATATATGCATACATACATGAACAAATGTATGTACATAAATATATATGTATATAGTGTGTGTGTGTGAATTTATGTGTTTATGTGGCAACAAAACATTTAAAAGTAACAAATCATCCTGAATTCTATCTACAGTGATCTCAGAAAACTTTTCAAGATAATATAAACATAGTTATGAAGTATAACTTGTGGCTTCAGGGATGTCAAAGCTTTCTAGGCCATATCAAGAAGATCATTCATTATGATAAATTTGCTTTTACCACAGAAACACAGGGTTTATTGAACTTATATAAGGCAACAAATATATTACAGCATATAATTTGAATTAGGATAAAATCACCTGATCATCTCAAGAGATAGAAAAGGCTATTTATAAAATCCAATGTTTTCATGATAAAATATAGGGAAAGTAGCTCAACATAATAAAAGTTACATATGACAAAATCACAGCCACCATTATTTTAAATGAAGGAAAAACTAAAGCAAATCTATTAAAATCGGGAAAAACACAGTATTACAGACTATCCTCATTCATTTTCAATATATTTCTGGAAGCACAAGTCAGAACAGTTTGACAAAAGAATGAAATTATAGAAACACCAATAAAAAAGGCAAATTATCCCTATTTGGAGATGATATAATATTATACATAGTAGATAACACATATTCCACCAGAAAACTGCTGATAACGTTCAACAATTTTCCCAAAGTGAGGTGGTACAAGGTTAATTTGCAAACATCAGCAGCCTTTCCATATATCAAATACAACAAATACATTAAAAAGAGGTTATACATACACCTCCATACTCAATAGCATTAATGAAAATAAAAATCATACAACAAGCTAACAATAAAGATAAAAGACCTTTACAATGAAAAATTCAAACCTCTGAAGAAAAAGATTAAAAATTACTAAAAAATTGAAAGACATCTTTCTTTAAAGATTTGTAGACTTAATATGTAAAAATGACCATTTTGTCAAAAGTTGTTTACAAATTTATTTCCAATAAAATTAGCCACAGCATTCTTCAGAGAAAGATAAAGAAATATCCTTAAATTCATATGGAACCAGAGAAGTACCAAGAGAGGCAAAGCAAATCACACATATACAATAATACTAAATACATATAGGATATCTACCTATCTGTCTGTTTGTCTATCTATCTATCTATCGATCGCTCTATCTATCTACCTATTATCTATGTATATATCTCTATGTGTGCATTTAAAATATCTGTTCTTGTATTTAGCATATGTATTGTATTTAATTTATACATATATATTTATCACACATATCTCACACACACACACACACATATATATATATATATAATTTTAAACAAATTTAAACCACTATGACTGATGATCTCCCCATAAGAACCATAGACTAACAAAAACATAGCAACAGATACAGAAAATCTGTTTTTAATGGTTGGTGGTATGACAGAGAATGGTCTTGTGGTATGATTGAGCATCCTTTCTGTATATACCCAAGAGTGCGATCACTGGGTATTGAAGTAGAGTGGTTTTAATCTTCTGAGAAATGACCAAACTGATTTCCAAAGTGGCTGTACAAGTTTATACCCCTACCAGTAGTAGAGGAGTATTCCCCTTACTCCACATCCTCTCTAAGTATCTTAGAATAATTTTGATTTGCCTTTCCCTGATGACTAAGGATGTTTAACAATTCCTTAAATGTCTTTTCACCATCTGATATTCATCTGCTGAGAATTATTTGTTTAAATCTACCCAATTTCTAAAATGGATACATTCTGATTTCACCTTTCTTGACTTCTTTCTATAATTTGAAGATCAGTCCTCTGTCAGGTGTGACACTGGGAATATGTTTTCCCACTCTGTAGGCTGTCATTTTGTCTTATTTACCATATCTTTTGCCTTACAGAAACTTTTCAATTTCAGGAGATACTATTTATTAATTTTCAATCTCAGTGTCTGTGTTACTGGTGATATATTCAGAAAGTAGTCTCCTGTGCCAAAGTGTTTAAGACTACTTTGCACTTTTGATTCTATTAGGTTCAGTATAAGTAGGTTTATTTTGAAGCCTTTGAGCAATTTGGTCTTGAGTTTTGTGCATGGTGATAGATGTGGATCTATTTGCATTTTTCTACATGTTGCCATCCAGTCCTGCCAGTACCATTTTGTTGAAGATGATTTCTTTTCTCATGGTATAATTCCTGTGTCTTTGTCAAAAATCAGGTGTTTATATGTGTTTACATTTATCTCAGGGTCTTCAATTTGATTCCATTAATCCACATGTCTGTTTTTATGCCAATACCAAATTGTTTTTATTCCTAGAACTCTATATAATAGTGCTTGAAGTCAGTGTGGGTGATACTTCCAGAAGTTCCTTTATTGTATGGGATTGTTTTAGCTATTTTCGCTTTTTGTTTTCGCATATGAAGTGGAATATTGTTCTTTCAAGGTCTGTGAAGAATTGTATTGCAATTTTGATAGAATTGTATTAAATCTGTAGATTACTTTTGGTAAGATTGCCATTTTTACTATGTTAATTCTATATATCCAAGAAAATGGGAGCTCTTTCCATTTTCTGATATCTTTTTCAATTTCTTTCTTCAAACACTTAAAGTTCCGGTCATACAAGTCTTTAACTTGTTTGGTGAGAGTTACCCTAAGGACATTTGCTCAAACATGTTTATTGCAGCACAATAGCCAGAAACTAGAAACAACCTAGATACCCCCAAACCAAAGAATGGATAATGAAAATCTGGCACATTTACATAATTGAGTATTACTCAGTGGTTAAAAAAAAACAATGACATCATGAAATTTACAGGCAAATGGATAGTATTAGAAAAAATCATTCTGAGTGAGATAATACAGACCCAGAGAGACAAACATGTTTTAGACTCACTTATAAGTGCATAATAGATGTAAAGCAAATGATAACCAGGCTACAATCCAGAGTCTCAGAGAAGCTAAGGAACAAAGAGGACACTAAGAGGGACTCATGAATTTTACTGGGAAGAGAAAATAGATGAGATTGTCTGAGTAAACTGGGGTTAGTGGGGGGGGAGGGAAATGAAGTGAGTGGATAGGGGATGGGAACATGAGTTAATGGGAGGTAAAGTTGGGATAGAAATGGAGAGGAAGAGAAATAAAAGAGATATATTAATAGAGGGAAACATTATGCAGTTAGGGAGAAACCTCGTGCCAGGAAAACTATCAGGGAACTACAAGGATGCCTTTAACTAAGACAATTAGCAATGCTAGAGAGAATGTCTGAACTGGCCTTTTCCCATAATCAGATTAATAATTACACTAAAAGTAATGGTCTGTCCTGTCTCTTTAAAAGACAAGCCATGCCCACTACCTTCCCATCTGCTGAGGCAGGCAGGTCTTCCTTCCTGCTTGCAGCCTGAGTCTCTTCCTTTTTCTGTCTCTCCCCTAAAGAGGCAGCTTCTGTCTCAGTCCATTCTCCCCACCTCTCCCCTTCTCCCTTCTGTTTTTTTCTCTCTCTCCCTCTCTCTCGGAGGAGAAGAGAGTGAACTGGGCCTGACTGTGGCTTTTTGGTATCCTAAGTCACACCCCAAACTGGCCATGCCTCTTAAAGGCCATTGGATGAAAGAGGTTCCCTTTAACTTCCCAATTTTTGTCTAAATAAGAGAATTCTATACCTATTAAAAATCTATATACACTAAGAACAGATATCAAGTATAAAAATTAGAATTACAAATAGCATAAACAATATTAAGCAAGAAGCATATGCCAAATATTTTAATAATCATTTTATCCTAAGGACTCCAAGTCTTATATTAGAAATGGCTTGGCAAGATTATAAGATGAAGGTAACTACAACTATGCAATCTTCAACTTCACTGAAGGCCTAAGAAAGGAGATAATATTACTTGAGCAGGCAGGAAGTACAGTCAATCACTTCCAAAAAGTGCAGTAGATGACAGAGACAGCTGGCTACCTGGACAATCACTTAAAGTCTCATTTACAATGTTGAAGCAACCAACTTTGGCTAAGGCTTAGAGAAACTGACAGACCATTTTCAGAGGCAGGAAATTTTTTTCAAAACCGTCTTAATATGTCTTGGCAAGGTTTGGCAGTCTTTTTTCTTGTATCCTACTTGTCCAGTCCAGACACCATGTCATTGTCAGTGCTCAAGGCATGAACAGTTCCTTGCCCAAAGGCCAGTTGTGTCAAAAAAGAAACAAGCTCTAAGTGGATTGTCTTTGGTGCTCAACATTCTCTCAGGAAAACATTGGTGCTCACATCAACAGAATCCAAAGTTATTTAAATGTCATGTTTTATAGATCTTTGAAGTGATTGAAGATTACCTCTCTGTGCATAATACAATCTCTATATATCTGAAAAACCTACTTAGTCTGACTGTAAGTATGACAAACATGAATGACTATTTACCTATAACACTTAAAACATATAACGTAAAGACTAAGACTTCATATCAGAATATTGAAAATCTGAACAATTCTGCCATGAATGAGAACAAATGACCTCAAAATGTAAACAATGCATAAGTATCTTGATCAGAGGTAGAAATATATAATGCAATATGATAAATATATCCTAAAATTGCATCAATATGCAAAATGTCTTAAACAGATGTAGAAAGATGCATGCATACAGTCTGACAAATTAACTTTGAATAGGTCCACAAATATTATAAAAAGAAATAGTAGCATATTCAATATAACAAATATAATCTGAACTTATATCAATAAAAGAATCTATAACAATGTAAATTGTCCATAAATAATAGTTCATAAGTATTCACTCTATTACTCACTATTATTATAATTAGTGGGAGTAAGCTCACACTAATATACTTATTATCCCATTCAATTCCCCCCTGCTTTTTTTCAAGAAGATCTCTGGGCCTATATAATTTCCATCCCAACTCCAACCCTATACAAGTAATAATCAACCCCTAAATGATGTTTCTAACTCTGAAGACAAAATTTGTTGGGAGAGGGAATGTCATCTTCTAGAATTGCTTCAAGCTGCCATGGGGGTGAGGTTCTTTCTATGGGATCCTGTAAAAGTAAAATGATGTTTGAGTTTCAAGACTACTGTCTGATAAAATTGCAAATTGTATCTGAGTAGTTAATTTTAACATGAAAAATTTGCTTGTTCTTCCCGGCCACACTGACCTGAAATAATCACACAGAAACTGTATTAATTACATCAAGGATTGGCCAATTAGCTTTAGCTTCTTATTAACTTACTCTTACATCTTAATTTAACCCATTTCTATTAATCTGCATATCACCACAAGGTTTTGGCCTACCATCAAACATTTAGCACATCTACATCTAGGCACAGATCCATGGCATCTCTCTCCTCCTCTTTTTCCCAGCATTCCATTTTGTTTTTCCCACTGACCTTTGTTCCTCTATAGCCCTGTTATAGGTCCAAGGCAATTACTTTATTAACCAATGAAAGCAACACATAAAAGGACCTCCTATACTAGTTGATAGAGTTTTTCTGAAGTTCTTATTTAGAGTTCAGTCCATAATATTGTAAGAAGGTACACCATTTTAGCTAACCAAGATAGAACTATCTTGAGCAGCTGATATCTGAAACCAGTCTTATAGTAGCAGTATCAGCATCATGACATCATAACAACCAGGTGGAGTCATTGTTCTGGGGACCAATCTTCTTCCTGGAAACTTCAAAGATTACTGCAGGAATATCTACTGTTCATTGTGGAAGACTCAAACATTAGTTATATAGACATATGTTCAATAAAAGATATGATATAGACAAAATAGGATGGAAAAAATTATTTTTTCTAAATTCTTTCATCTTTCTGTCCCATGCCATATGTCTCCTGACATGAGACAGAGAGTCTAAATTTTTGTTTTAACAACATGCTTGGATTTAGAAAAGGATAGCCATTGTCTAACTCCAGACATCTTTAAATTTTGTGACTTTATAACTTTATATTGTGTTAGATATAAATATATATAGAGAGAATGAATTATTACCTTCAGAAAACCTGCCCTCATAAGTCATATTCCTCTTTACTTGGTGATCCTTTCTGGATAATCATTTTTTTCCTTTTTATCCATCCAAATGTCTAGGGTCTCTTTACATTTTGAAGATGAATATTTTCCTGTAAACACAAGAACAGAACCTTGCCCCAACACTTATGAAGATTCCTTATCACATGTATGATTGTTGCCTTTTTGGATGAGCTATATTTCTCTTTCTCAAGAGGTTTATTTTTTCAAATGAAATCTTTATTGATTTTAATGGTTTCCATAGCTTTTCTTCTCCTGTGAAAACAAGGACAAAACCCCTTTCCCAATGTAGTTCTGGTTACCATTGTGAGGTCAACACATTATTGAAATACACTGGCTGATTTAATTAAGAGTTTTTTCTACTATCTAATGTCTCTCTGCTGCCATTGTTTCTTTCTCATTAGCATTAAAGAAATTCAAGATTAACAAACATTTTTCAACCTATTTCTGGGGGTATCTTCTATCCCTTTCTGTTTGTTTAGCATGTTCTTCATAGTTTGATATGATCTCTCTATAACTGCCTGACCTGTAGGATTGTTTAGTATACCTGTAATATGCTTTATACTACAAAAAACTGTTTCATTTTCTTAGACACATATGCTTTACCAGTGTCTGCTTTATTTGTTCAAGTATACCCATGATAGCCATAACTTCTGATTAATGCATGATTACTGAATCAGGTTTTTATGAGCTCAAGACAGTTGCCCATTGAAAACTTGAATAAGTGTCAATTGTGTTGTGTAAATATTTTAATTTTCCAAATTCTGCAAAGTGGAACACATACATCTGCCATATTTCATTCCTTTGAGTACTCTTTGGGTTACCTCCTGTGGGTGATGGTATTTTCTTATGAAAGAGCAAGTTGGACATATCTTTATAATCTCCTTAGCTTGTTGCCATGTAATATAAAAGTCCTACTTTAAACCTTTGCTATTGACATGTTTTTACATGAACTTCTGAGGTCGTCAACACACCTCCAATCAATTTCTATATTACCTTGTGCTACAGGACCTGGCAGCCCCAATTGGGATCATATATGTTTTATGTATATGGGACAAAACCTATTCCTGATTATGTCTTGAACCTGAATAAATAATGAAGTCAATTCTGTATCATCTGGTATATATTCAGTGGTTTCAATATGTAAGACAACTCTTTCAGCATACTGTGAATCAGTAGCTATATTGAGAGGTTCTTTAAAATCCCTTAGTACCATGAAAATAGCATATAATTCTGCCTTTTAGATGGAATTATAATGACTCAGTTACACCTTACTTAATTCTTCTGATTTGTAACCTGCCTTTCCTAATTTATTTGCATCAGTATAAAATGTACTAGCTCCAGTTATTGATGCATCATTTACAATTCGGGAAAGAATCCAAGTAGTTCTCTTTATAAGGCTAATTCTATCACTTTTGGAAAATAACTTTTAATCTCTTCTAAAAAATTTGTACAAACTCTTTGATATAGTTTACTGTCTTCCCATAATTTTTAATTTCATCAGTAGTAAAAGGCATTATAATCTCTGCTGGGTTTATACCTTCTAGTTGACAAAGTCTCAATTTTTCTTTTATAATTAATTCAGAGACTTTTTCCACATAATATTTTAATTTTTTACTTGTTTTGTATGGTAAAAAGATACATTCTAAGATAATATCTTCACTCTGCATTGAAATTCCTATAGGGAAAATTCTGGAAGGCAATATGACTAAATGGAATTAAGACTTATATTTACCCTATCCATATGTTCCTCTTCTAATTTCTACTCAATGAAAGTCAATTCTTTATCAGCTTCAACTATTAATTCTCTGGGAATTTTTAAGTCTTTATCATCATCTAAGGTTTTGTTTAAATGAATTATTAGATCACATATTATCCCAACAGCTGGTGGTATACTGAAAATGTCTCCTAACAAACTTTGAAAGTCATTAAGAGTCTGCAATTTGTTTCTCCTAATTTATACCTTTTGTGTTCTAATTTTCTATAAACCTATTTTGTAACCTAGGTAACTGACAGAATCTCCTCTGTATTTTTTTTCAGGAGCAATTTGTAATCTCCATTTATGCAAAACTTTCTTTACTTTTTCAAACATTCTTTCTGAATTCTCTGCTTTTGAATCAGATAACAAAATGTCATTCATGTGATAGTAATTTATAGACTTAGGAGATTACTTACATATTATTTTTAGTGGCTGACTTACAAAGTATTGGCACATGGTAGGGCTATTGACCATCCCTGTGGAAGAATTGTCCATTGTTATCTCCTAGTAGGCTAAGAATGCTAAGTACTGACTGTGAAAGCAAAAATTTCTCTATTTTATTTAGTAAAGGTATAATGAAGAAACAATCTTTTAAATAAATAATTTTAAAAGGCCATCCTTTGGTAATAGAGAAGGTAGAGGAATTCCATATTGTAGAGGACCCATGAGTTGAATTACCTTCTTGACATCTCATCGATCTATCACCATTCTCCATTTTCCATTCTTTTTAACAACAAATACAGGAGAATTCCAAGGGCTGCTTGATTCTTCAATATGGTGAGCATCTAGTTGTTCCTGTACCAGTTATTAAAAAGCCTGCAGTGTGCCTTCTGTTAAAGGCCATTGTTAAACCCATATTGGTTTCTCAGTTAACCATTTTAAAGGCAGGGCAGTTAGTACCTCTGAAAGTTTGCTAATTACTTTGTGTGCTTATGCAGCCTAAATGACTGTTGACCTTTGTTCATAATACTTTCTAATATCCTTCCCAGAAACATAAGTTTGGGGGACTGAATTGATGTTAATCTGGATATTCCATTGCTGCAATAAGTCGTGACCCCATGAATTCACTGTGATATTAGCTACATATGGCCTTAGTTTTCCTTTTTGTCCTCCAGGCCCTATGAATTTAACACATCTCATGCTTTGTTTCACTTCAGATAGGGTTTTGGTTTCTAGGAATTGAATGAAGAGGCCAATTCAGATGTGAAGATTCTGGAGTCATGATTCTTAGCTCTGAACCCATGGCTAGTAATCCTTCAATTACAATGGCATTTATAATACTCTCAGCTTTTGTCTTTGATCATTTATGGAAGTCTGCAAAAATATATGTTGCCTATTTACTACTGGAGTTTTTGATTCATTTTCATGTCTACTCTATCATCCAGAACAGTATTGTTTTTACAATAAGCACTAGAATTATTTAATTTTCCTGGTAAGACATGTTCTCTACATTGACTTGGAATGACTGGACCACGTTTGATAGAGGGGCCTTAGAGAGGCCCCTCAAGGAGTTTCCTGATAGTATCAGGTTGCCATGTCCATCTTTCATCTACCTACTTTCATTGGTCCTATGTCAACCTTTGCCACATCTCCTACCTATCCCAGAAGGCTGAGACCACCTATTCTTGCCATTCCCAGAGGAGACATTATTTCTAGGAATTCCTTGTCTACAGTCCCTTTTCAGATATGTGATTCTGTCATAATTAAAGCATTTGGCCTTTTTTTTAAAGAATGGGTTTCTCAATAGCTATGGAGACAGTCCTAGAACTCACTCTGTAGACCAGGTTGCTCTCAAACTCATGGAGATCTGCCTACCTCTGCCTAAATAGTGTTAAGATTATTGGGGTGTGCCACCACCACCCAGGATATATATTTTGGTATCTCCTCATGCCATTGGAAATTGCTTCTCCTACCCAAGCCTCAGTCTTATTGTCAAACGTCTCAACATTCATTGTTTGCAAGATACATTCATCTATTTATGCTGATCTGATCTTTCAAGGCCCAAGTATCTTTTTTCATTCTAAGTTGGCATTTTTAAAAGCCACAAATGTAATAAGTACTCATCTAGCTTCTGGGTCTGTTATTTCTATTTGTACAACCTTAGTTAGTCTTGGTGAAAAATCACTAAAGGTTTTCTATGGCCTCATGTAAGCCTAGTATATGATTCAATTCTCTTTTCTGGTTCCTGAATCCTGACCCAATTATTTGAAGCTATTGTGCTATATAGGGACAAGGTGCATACATTGTAGAGAGCCTGGCCCTGAAGATCCCTCAAATTCTTTGGTTTCTCCTGTTGCTCTATTTTTTTGCCTATTCTTGCCAATAATACTTCCAAAGCAGGTAGAGTCCATATTCTAAGACCACTGAGATTAATTGAAGCCAAATGTGTTGGGTAGCCTTGTTGGTTGAACCCCACTTTTTTTATCATTTCCCTTACAAATAAATGCCATAAGAAACTATTGCTTGTTTAATTACTTTTAGATCTCTAATGCCTATAGGTTGTCATGCATATTTTTTGTACTACCTTTGGATACTTTTTCCAGATGGCTTCTCAGAAGAAATTAAGAGATATGCACTTAAAATTCTGAATAAGTCATTCATGAGTCTAGCACACACTGATGAGGCAAAATCCTGGTCTTGTACCTTCTGTACTTGTTAATCAGTTTTAATAATTTTCTCAATCTTTTCACATCTTTTACTACTTCCTTTTGTAAAGTTTGAATCTCTTTTCCAGTGTTCTGTTCTAATGCACTCATTGATAATTCCAAGGTATGGATTTTGTCCAATAAAGATAATGTCTCATTCTTGGACATAGTTTTAATGGTATGTTTATTACCTCCCTTGAGAGTTACCTTATCCATTAATCTATCCTAACTTTTCAACAGATTCTGATTATTAAATCCATAAGCACAAATTCTCTTAGTAATGTCTCAGCATCCTTATACATAGACTGGATTTTATATGTCAAATTTATTCTATCCTTCTCCATAGTATTAATATTTTGAACTAGCTGTTCAAAATTATTAGTCTGAAAAGACTGTATAATTTATAAAAATACCTTATTGTTGGCTAGGTTGTCTGACCATTTTCTTAGTGATACATTATGTAAAACAAAACTAATTTCCAAAATCAAATAATGGATGTATAAGGAAAATCACATAAGACTTGCAGAATATTATTCATAGCTCTAAAGGCTATATAATTTCTAAAAGTACCTCATGGTTAGCTTTTTAATCAAACTGGTGTAGGGGTTACTTCTGTTTGTGTGTTGCTTTCATTGGTTAATGAATAAAGAAACTGCCTT
>LOEQ01010807.1:96597-111763 GCA_001685075.1 Bramus lutescens | reverse complement strand
ACACACACAGACATAAAACAAGCATTCTGTGGCCACATTATTTACACATATATATTAACAGACAGACAATCAAAATATTTTTCAGGAAACTGTGTCAGCTGGCCAACTTAAAATTTTGGAGAAGGCCATAGAAGCCAGGCATGCACACAGGTGTTCCCAACGATGGTAAAGACAGAGCACCTATGCAGCTCAGAGTAGGACAGGGGGAATGGATCTGCTGTAAGGAGAATCCCAGTGCATCCAGATCACATGCCAGGAGCACAGACAAACAGCAAACCATGAAAGAATCAGGGAGTAGGGGTTGAGGAGGCAGAGCCAGGTTCTGCAGCACGAAAATCCAAATCAGACCAAATCAAAGCTAATCAGAAAAAGCCCTGGTTTAATGGATACCAATGCTCCCAGTGGCCTTCCAGTCCTCCAGAGAGGAGCTGGGGAAGGAAGATGTATTTGTTCTCTAGGTTGTTGTTTAAATACCCTTTGGGACTAGTCTTGAGGATCTTGAGGGAGGGGCGTCATCATTTTGTGGCCTTTCTCAGGGGTGGAGTCTGGACTCAAGCTTGAGATGGAGCTTCCATATGAACACTTCACTGTGCTGGAATTGACACCCATTTTCCCTTTTCTGAATCTGTCTTCGATAATGAGCTGTTATGAAAGGATAAAAAGCCTCATTAGACCTGTGCTAGTTTAATGTCAACCTGACACAAGCTTAAACCATCAGAGAAGACAGTATTAACTGAGAAAATGCCTCGATAGGATCAGGCTGCAGACAAGCCTATAGGCTATTTTGTTAATTGGTGGTTGATGGGGAAGACCCAGCCCACTGTAGGTGGTGCCATATCTGGAATGGTGATCCTGCGTCCTATAAATAGGTGGGATGACCAAGCCATGAGAAGCAAGCCAGTATGCAGCACCCCTCCAAAGCTTCTGCATCACCTTCTACCTTGGGGTTCCTGTCCTGACTTCCTTTCATGATGAACAGTGATGTGGAAACATAAAAAAATACCCTTTCATTCCCAAGTTTTATAGTCATGATGATACATCACAGCAGTACTAAACCTAAAACAAGACCCAAATGGTATACAAACTATTTCTTCCACAATATCACTTTGGGATTTCAAAACAATTTAAACTAGCATACTATAGAGCTTAATACCTTGTTTTGTATGACGTCTAAAATAACAAACCTTCCTACTCTTGCTTTCTCATTCATAAAGGAAATATTATATTGAATTCTATTAAATTGTTGCTACTTCATCATGTTTGACCTACTAAAATAGGTATTTCTTGAAATTTAGCCTTATGGCTCTGTATTGGTACAAAGCCATGGCGTACATAGTTAATCAATAATTTTGTGCTACCCCTTTCTGGGGAACGGAAGCCACTGGCACTCAGCACTGAGATGTGATAGTCTGCATCTATAGGGGGAATTCTTTGAGGACCTCCTGAGAACATAAAGATCTACAAGTTCTCCGGTTACTTACATAAACTCACATTTAATTTGCATATAACCTATGCATGTCCTGCCCTTGCTTTATTTCATCCATAGACCACTTATCACACTAAACAATTTGTGAATACTGTGTAAATAGCTTTGCAATATATTTAGGGAAAATAATGACCTAAAGTTCTATAACTCCATATAGACACAAAGTTTTCTTTAAATTCCTTTTGATCCATGCTTTGTTAAAAACACCAGTGAAGAACTCACACACATAAAAGAGATGACTGTCTTTCTCCTTCTCTTTCTGGAAAACAAACTCTCAGGCTCCTTGTTTGCATTAAGTGATGTAGGCATTCCCTTACTTCCGTAAATCAGCAACTGATAGTCCTCATGAGTAGTATTTCCCACACATCTCAAAGGCATAGTAAAGGCTGCTGGGTTGGTATGTATTATATAGAAAGATTTAGATTTAGAGAGAAAATAGAGAAATACTAAATCCAAGGGCAGAGCAAAGGTTTTATTTGAGATGAGCCAATGGCTGGCGCAGAGAGGAAGATTCAAGGGATGGCAGACAGAAAAGATGGTTCAGCAGTTAAGAGCTCTTTTTTATCCTTGTTGAGATCCACACTTTTTTCCCCAGCACCACATGGCAGCTAACCATTATCTGCAACTCCAGTGTCAGGCAATCCAACACTCTACTCTGGCCATTGCAGGTTCCTGCGGGACCACACACATACACATAAATTAATTAATCTTTCTTCTAAAAATTCAAAAGATAAGGATGGCTTAATGAATAAACTGATTTTTAACAGTGCCAACCTGATCTAGTGACAGCAAAGACCTAAGGATAGAATTTCATTCTGATACTGTTTTCCCACAGTTCCTTAGCAGATACTTAAAACCTATTTTTCTTGTATAGTAAATGGAATCATTCCATTATTATAGTTGTATTAAAAAATTAAAAAGTGTAGAAGTAGATATAATAACACGTAGCTAAGAATAATGACAAATGTCAAACTGATACTATAAGTGTTACTGAAGTAAAGATAAAATCAGCGAAAAACAAGAAAGACCTAAAGCCACTTTGAGAATTACTACTTAAATAATCATTACCTTTTCCAGTTTATGGCCTGATAAAAGTTCTTCACCCTTCTCATAATAATGAACCTATATTAACATCGTCTCTTGACTCTCTTGTCTTGTTCATGTCAGTCTCAAGGCTATGAACCTAACGGCACATTTATACCTGATTGCCCTGTTTTAAGAATCTTCTCTTGAAATCTAAATTTTCTTTCTTATATATTTCTTACAATTTCAGAGCTCTTTCTCCTTTTTCTTTTTTTAAAATTTAGTTATTTTTATTTTATTTGCATTGGTGTTATGCCTGAATGTGTGTCTGTGTGAGGCTGTTGGATCCCCTGGAGATGGAATCACAGACAGTTATGTGCTGGAAATTGAACCCTGGTTCTCTGGAAGAGCAGTCACTTAACTGCTGAGCCACTTCCAACTTGAGTTCTTTCTTTTCTTACTCCATATTCTTCATTCAAAACAGCAGATTTAATCACTAATCACAGCCTTCTTGTATAGACATTTCAAGAGGTCTGTATTCATCATACTCACCACCTCAACAATATTCCCACTAGATTACTTTACCTTCACAAATAGCCCACCTTACTCAAGTTTGTTTATTTGTAATGAAGATTTTGCTTATGAAAGAAAACATGAAGCATGTGTCTTCCTGAGTCTGGCTTGTTTTGCATAAGATGGTGATCTCTGGTTCCATTCCATCTATTTGCCTACAAATGACATAATTTCATTTTCTCAGTGTCTGAATGAGAGTCTGTTGGGAACATGTACCTCATTTTCCTTCCATACTCAATTTGGACTACCCTGTATTAGCTACTTTCCTGTTGCCGTTATAAAAATACCATGATCAAAAGCAGCTTTTAGAAGAGTTCATTTTGTCTTATGACTGCAGAGGGATGAGTTCATGCGGGTAGAGAGGCATGACAACAGGCAGCAGGCATGGTGGCAGGAGCAAGATGCTGAGAGATTGCATTTCCAGCCACACACAGGAAAAGGAAATGGTGTTAGGCTTTTACAAAGTTTATCTCAGTTGACATACTTCCTCCAGCAAGGCTATCACCTAAACCTCTCCAAACAGCACCACAGCCTGGAATTGAGTGTCCAAAAGAGTCAATGGAGGACGTTTCTCATGGAAACCACCACATACACTAGGCTGATTCCATAACGTGGCTATTATGAATAATGCTGCATAAACAAAAGTATTTAGTTACTTCCGTTGGGTGCTTACCTGGATCCCTTCATGTGTATGCCAGGAGTGCTACCGCTGGACCATGGCACACTTAGACATTAAAGCTTCTGGGGAAGCTACATAGTGATGTCTCCAGAAGTTGGACCAATTTATTTTCCTACAACCAGGAAATAAGATTTGTTTTGTTTCTGTCTTTTGACATCCTTGCCAGTAGTTCTCTCTCTCTCTCTCTCTCTCTCTCTCTCTCTCTCTCTCTCTCTCTCTCTTGATGGTAAGAACTCTAGCTAGAATGATCATTTGTATTCCGTGATGACGAAAGGGTGTTTAATTTTTATCATGTGTGTTTTGGGGTTTTATATTTCTTTTTTGAGCACTGTGTTCAGTTTACTCGTGTTCTTATTGGTTGGGTTATTTGGTGAAATTTTGTCGAATGAGTAGCTGAAGAAGAAAACTTCAAATTGTTACCTCTTACATATTTTGTTTGCTCTCTCTTTTCTGTGTTTCTCAATATTGAAATAATTTAGTATCTGTATTTCTTCTTTTTCCTTTGTGTGTCAATTAGAATAGCCACTGAGCCAATTCCTCTTTCTGCCATAAATTTTTAGCAGATCCAATTTATTTGCTCTATCCTCTGAACTTCAAAGTTCACACATACAAGAATAATATTTAATTTGCTTTTGGATAGCCAGTGCCTTTTTCAGTCCAGAGTTCAACAGATAATAAGTGCTTAACCATTGATTATGAAAGAATGAGCAGATAACAATCAATGTATTACATGGCAAATTATGAGCTTTAACAAATAAACATTTCATGAAGTTTTTTAAATTTTCTGAATTAGTTTTGAAAAGAATATATGCTTGGATAAAAAGATATTTTTAAATAGGAATTTATACCTTCCAAATACATTTAGTTTAAGAAGTTCTCAGAGATAAATATATATCCAGCAAAATGCCAAAAATTAAGGCAGCTGACATATAAAGTACTGCCAAGAACATGAAGGAAGTGATATTATCATATATTTAAGGGGGTATAAACATATAGAAATTTGGAAAACAGTTTTGCATTTTCTTATAAAGAGAAATATATATGTACCTTATGACACACCAGGAATGTTTATAGATAAACATTTATAGATAAAATCAAAACCATATATTCATATGAAAAGCTATATATTCAAACATTTTAACCCGCTTTATTTGTAGAAAGGGAGATTTAAAATTAGATGTGATAACTTGCTATAGAAGGTTCTGTTAAATCTCTAAGATAATTAGCTATATTATATCTCTAGAAATGAGGGTAGACTTCCAGGCTTGGTCCAGTATAGCATCTAACCAGGAAAAGTATATAAAAGGATACACAATGTGCATGCATAGGTGCCCTGAAGTGAGGTGTATGCACCTGTAATTGGTTTGGATCGGGAAACAAAGTATGCACAGAGATATTTGGTTTTTGGACATGATGTCAGTGAGCCTGACTCAAAGGATGGAAGAACCAGATATCTGAGAAGAAAACACCAATCTGAGATTAAATCTTCCTTGATGCTGCCCTGAGTAACCTATCCTGTCCTCTGAAGGGTCAGTAGACTTAGAGCAAACTGGCAGGTACCTGGGTTCTTGAGTAAATCTGCTCTTGTGGCTCCAGTTTATGCATTTTCATGTATTTTTTCTGATATTTGGGAACACAAATGACTCATGACTCTGCAGCATCATTTCACCAGAAGTGTGTGTCTGGGCAATTAAGTTTCCCTTTGCATTTCTGTATGGCACTCAAAATTATTTATTCTTATAAGCTTCCAATATTACCAGTGTGAGGGGCCAAATATTGAAACAGTAAAGTCACTGGAATGTGATGCCAGTGTCAAATATCGGAGAAAATGAACGGTTTATGATTAACAAGCAAGGAGGATCGTGAAAGTTGTTTTCTAAATGGGTAACTCTTTAAATCAAGGAATTAGTGTCCTAGAATCTCTCCGTCTGTGATGAAACATCATGACCGAAAAGCAAGTTGGGGAGAAAATGGTTTATTGGCTTACACTTCCCTATCACTGCTCACTACCAAAGGAAGTCAGCATGGGAACTTAAGTACAGCTGGAACCTGGAGGCAGGAGTTGATGTAGACACCTCAGAAGGGAGCTTATTGATTTACACACAAATATACACAGACATAAACTCTTCGAGACTTTCATATGCACATACAATGTATTTTAATTTATATTTAACTCTTCCCAGATCTACCCCTCACCACTTCATTTCCTCTCTTCCTTTTAAGTCCCAGAACTCAGTAGGCAGAGGCAGCTGGATCACTGAGTTTGAGGCCAGCCTGGTCTACAGAGAGAGCTCCAGGACAGCCAGAGAAACACAGAGAAACCCTGTTTCAAACAACAACAACAAAATCAACATAATCCAATTTGTGCTATATACTCATAAATGTTGGGCAATCCCTGGGAGCATGCTTAACCTACCAAGGGCTACACTTAAAGACAGCTAACTCTCTCTCAGAAACCATTACCTGTCAGTAGCTTCCCAGGTAGAGCTGAGGACCCATGATGCCCTCCCCTCCATGCTAGAATGATAACTATGATCATTGGCCAAAGCAGCTGTGAGTTTATGAGTACAGCAATCATGCTGTGTCCAGAAGACATTGTTTCACTCTGGTCTGTCCCAACCATTGTTCTTACAACCATTCCACGCTCATCTCTGAGTCTTGGTGGGATGGTTGTGATATAGATATTTCATTGATGACTGAACACTCCACAGACACTTTATTATCCTCTCCAGTTTAATAAGCTGTTTCACTTTTATCCACCATCCTTTCAAGTCAGAAATTGCTAAATTTAACATTTCCTTTCATCATCAGACTTCTTGCTTTAGCTTAAAAATGAGTGTGTTCTGGATGCCCATTTGGAGCTAGGAGTGTAACTCAATGCCAGACTGCTTGCTTGGCATGCCTGAGGTCCTGGGTTTCTTCTCCAGCATCCAAAATATTTTTAAGAGCCATTTTACATAAAATAAACATTTTTGTTCATTTATTCACTGCCTCTCAACAGATTCAAAAGAGCAAAGTCATTTTTAAAAGATTTATTTGATTAAATGAATGAATAAATGAATCAATAAATACAGACCAGAAAATATGTCAAGAAAAGAAATTGAGGGTAGTACAAGCTTGCTAAGAGATCATGTGGGCCAGGTCTTCCAAATTGTAAGACAGAAATGAGAGTTTCTTGATGCTACTAATGTCAAATTTTTTAAATTCCAGAGTAAAAATGTGCCAAAGCAAGTTGCTATAAAGATGAATTATATATACATGCACATACCTTCACATGTAGATATATAGTATATTCATATATATGAACATTGTGTTATGCTGCACATGAATACATATGCTTATAGATCATGTATACACCCTCTTATCAAGAGGTAGTATCATAGTTTTATTCTTTAATATACTGTGATGACTTTAACGACTCTCACAACATGGAGAATTGAAGAATTACCTCAATGGCATTATGAAAATCAAGAAACAAGACTATAAGAAGAAAACTGAAAAAATAGAACATAAACAAAACAAAACAAATTTAACTAAAAGAGTAAATGGATAAACTCACAATTTTTTAAAAGCACAGGAAAGATTGGTTCATGTTGCTTGTTTCAAAAAACTGTAGCTAAAGTATTTTATCTAAGGAAAAATGACTAAGCAGAATCATACGTAAACAAAGACAATAACATATCCAGACAATTAAGTATAAAATAAGCAGGAATTCAGACAGATATTAATATCAGGCTACATTAGATAAAAGGCAAAATAAAGGAGAAGATAAACAGTTTATAATTCTAAAGAGATTAATTCACAGTAAAGAATATGTCTAATGAAACTTTATATTTTAATCTCAGACACTCAGCAAAAACTGCAGAAATAAATGGAAATAAAATCACAATAAAAGATATTAACACACTCCTCCCACCTATAATAGATCAAAGAGACCAGAAATAATGGATACAACTGACTGGGTATTATGAAAGCAATTTTGCTTAAGTGTGTCAGATTCTAGAAGATGAGAAGAAATATTTAAAACATACTTCATTCTAAAAAAAAGTAAAGAAAGAAACATGGTTTCAGTAATTCTCCAAAATAAAAGGATACTACATAGTTCTTTCAAATTACAAAAAAATAGAAGCATTATACTCATGAACTAAAACACAAATATATTTAAAATCCACTCTTAAAAATGTTCTCAATCAAAGAGGAAATCAAAACTAAATTTGAAAAAATGACTGTAAAGTAGCAATGACAGAATTGCTAAAACTGATGAATTTTACTTATAGAGACATAAGATTTTTTAAAAACTATAATTAATAGACTAGAAAAAGTGAGTAAAAATACTTTTGCTTTCAAAAGAACAGTGTTAATTGTGTGTGGTGGTTCATGCCTTTAATCCCAGGACTTGAGAGCCTTTTATCCCAGTGTTCAGGGAGGCAGAGGTAATTAGATCTCTGAGTTTCACAACAGTCTAGTCTACATAGAAAGTTCCAGGGCTACACAGAGAGAACATGTCTCAAAAAAAGTTTAAGAGAAACAAAATGAAAAGAACCTTGCAAGAAATAAAAAGTTATAAAAGGTAAAAATTGGCAAATATCCAAAAGTAATAGTTAATATATTAATAACCTTTAGATTATATCTGTGTTTCAGTCATTCCTTTAGCCAGTAAAATGAGTTAAATAGCTAAGTTACTCAATAGCTAATTTTTTTTTGAATTCTCCCTTTTCTAGTTAAATGGTTTCTTCTTTATTGTATATGACTTCTGTATTTGAATCATTTTTACCCCAACTCTCTCCCCTCCAAACCTTCCCATGTATCTTACACTTCCAATAAAATTCATGGTCTCTTCACCATTAATTGTCTCTTTATATGCACACACACACACACACACACACAAACAAATATCCTACTGAGTCCATTTAATGTACAGTTTTGGACTGGGTACTTAGGCTAAACAACCTATCAGAAGGCTCATTCCTGGGGAGCAATGACTCCCCCACTCTCAGCAGCCATTGGGGTAATGCACTTTATGAAACCCTTTCCCATATCTATGGTAGCATGTTAGCTGGTATGTTTGTTATGCTGGTCTTGATTAGGTAACCATATTTTTTGAGCTTTCGTGGCCACAGCATCCCTGTCAAGTCCAGGAAAACGATACTATCTCACAATAGACATCGTGGTCTTCAGACTCTTACAGTCCTCCTGCCTCCTTTTTTGTTATTTTTCCCAAGCCTTGGGTGTAGGGCTTTCAATATAGTTGTATACAATGGGGTTGAATACCCACGGTCGCTTATTCTCTCATTGTGATCAGCTATTGGTACCTGAAATAGTTCCATGGGCTTCAGTAAGAAGGTTTTTTTGATAAGAGGAGAGAACTTAATTGATTTATGGATAGCGATAAATATTTAGAACTGAGTTATAAAATGTACTGCTTTCAGAAAATGGCAACTACTCAGTTCTCATCTAGGGTCCACAACCTCTGCAGTCATGTGCAATTACATAGAGTTATAGCACCAGTCATGAATTTCCTCTCATTGAGCAGGCCTTTAGTCCAATTAGACAGCTATTGTTTTACCCCCCAGTTAAGAGTGGCACTGTTGAACAACTAGGGAGATATACAGCCAGGCTGGTCTTTGTTGTTGTTCCTAGGCCTTACCTTTTGGTAAGAAGATTGGTCTCTTTTCTTTCTTGGTGGCTTGTAGAGCACCTTGCAATGCTAAGGGAGCTAATCTTTAAGAAAAAGGCTTTCAGATCAGTTGCACCCTAATTTCCCCAGCTCCTGTTATATGAAGTGTACTATTTCCCTTTACTAAGAATGCTTTGGTTCTTGAAAGATGCTGAATGCTACAGAGAGGTTGTTCGCTCTCACTTGGAATGTCTTCTCAATATCATACATAGACATGTACACCACATGAATCTACTTTTTCTTTTTTATATTTATTTATTTATTGTGTATACAGTGCCCTGCCTGCATGTATGCCTGCAGGTCAAAAGAGGGCACAAGATCGCATCACAGATGGCTGCGAACCATGTGATTGCTAGAAATTGAACTCAGGACCTCGGGAAGAGCTGCCAGTGCTAGTGCTCTTAATCGCTGAACCCTCTCTCCAGCCCCGAATCTTGTTTTTCTTAATGTATCTGAAATTCCATGAGATGAAGTAGGGGACAAGGGGCAGGAGGATAAAGACAAGGATGGGAAGGAGGAAACGGAGCAAAGAAGAGAAGAAGCAGGAGAACAAGGAAGAGGAGAAAGAAGAGGAATAGTGAGGAAGAGGAAAAGGGAAGGGAGGGAAGAATACACCGAAAGCATGTCTCTAACTCGCTGGCTCGAAGTAAAGTCTTACAAAGCAGAGTTATTCATGAGAAGATGAGAGGCAAGCAGCCTGTTAGGACTGAGCTGCAAAAATTAGCTCATCACCTCATTAGGTTATCTGACCTAAAATGAATTCTCTACAAGTATTCATTTTTATTTCCTTGCTTTATATGTCATTCTGCAGAGGGCAAAGTAAACTGGGTAACTTTTTGTTTTATTTTGTTTTTGTTTTGTTTTGATTTCTTGAGACAAAGTTCTGTTATACAGCTCAGGAAGGCCTTGAATTCATGGCCATTCTCTGGCTTCAGCCTCCCAAATGCTGGGATTGCCAGCAGTCCAAGAAATGACCAAGAGAATTTTAATACAATTCCTTAATTCAAGTAGGGTAGAATAGCTAACTTTTAGTACTGCTGGAATTAATGTGACGGTAGAGGAAACAATAACCCATATTAGCCTGGTGATTGTTATAGTTACATCCATGCAAGCGGCCACCTCTTCTCAGAGTCAAAATTCTGCTCTGATTAGGAAACCATCTGGTCTTCTCCTCTCTCTTCTCTCTCATGCCTCCCTTCCCTCCTTCCCCTTCCTTCATTTCCTATGATTGAAGTACATTTTATACATATATTAATACATCATAATGAAGCTTATTACTTTGTCTAAATAACATATGCCACCAAAACAATTAACATGAGACTAGAGATATGGCTCACCCAATAAGAGCAATTATTGCTCATACAGGGGACCCGAGTTCAGTTCCCCCATCAAAATGGCTACCAGTAGGAAAACAAACAATAAAATGTTGGTGGAGGAATATTAAAAAGGAAGTCTTACATTATTGGCAGTAATGCAAACTAGTGACATCACTACAGAAATCAGGATGGAGATTCTTCAAAAAGCATAAAAATTGAACTACCATATGACCCAGCTACAGCATTCTCAAATGCATCCCCAAATGGATCAGAGATAACTGTATGGCTCTGTTTGGTAAGGCATTCTTCACAATAGCCAAATAATGGATTCAACCTAGGGGCTGATGAATAGACTAAATGGTTTAAGTGCACATTGGAATGGTTAGTTTGCCACAACAAGCAAAATCATGCACCTGGTGGACAAATAGATTTAAATGACAAGCACCAAAAAAAAAAAAAGGAAAGAAAAAGATGTTCGTCCGCAAGTTGGTATAGCGGTAAAGGGTGTCTTCTGCCAAGGCAGGGGACCTGAGTTTGATTCATGGAACTCAATGACAGAAGAAGACAAGTGCCTCTTGAAACTCATTCTCTGACTTCCACATGCCTGATACTTGGCAAAGGCACAATACTAAAATAAACAAAATGTAATTTTAAAAATCTAATAAGAAAAAGAAGAAAAATATAACTTCTTGCTGAATTGTGTTAATCTCAGCACTCCTGAATCTGAGGCAGGAGGATCTCAAGTTCAAGTCCAACCTGAGTTACATAGTGAAGCAAAGCCTCAGAAGGAAGAAAGAAGGGAGGGAGGAAGTGGATGTGATTTAGGAGGGAGAAACAAAGGAAAGAAGGGAAAAATGAAGGAAGGAAAGAAAGGTAGAAGGGAAGAGGGAAAGAAGGAAGGAAATAATGAAAAAGAACATGGAGTGCAAAATTTGTAAACTTCATGAATGTTAAGATCATTTTAGGTGATGGCAGCAAAATTTGTTGTGAAGAAAGTGAGACTTTTTTTTTTTNTTCAAGCCGAGATTAACTAGTAGAAGAATCCCAGGAGCATTTTGGTGATGGTGCTGAGGTAAATTGGCACGTAGTTGGCTGGAGGCTGTGAGCCTTCCCAGGAGCCAAGTTTCATATACAAGTGGTAAAACATATTGAAGGGGTTGTTTTGAAATTTTACATTTCAAGGAGAATAAACCAGGCAACCTGAAGAAGTGCAGAAAAAAAACACAATACAAAAACACAGATTACAAATCTACCTTTGATTAGATCCAAGAGATAGAAAAAATTCTGAATCTGAACACATAATAACAAGTTCGGGAGGCACTGGAACACTGTGTTGGGGGAGATGAGCAGAGCATCTGGGGATGAGAAGAGCAAGGGAACAGAGAAGGACGCGCCTCCTGACAGGTGACAAAGAAAAGTAGGAATAATCTAAATGGAAGCAGACAGAAGCCCAGTCGTTCAAGCTGATGTGACGGTTTGGGTATAAAATGTCCCCAAAGGCTGAGTCAAAACCTAGTGGTGCTAGTGAGAAGATTTTGAATCACAAAGTTGCTAACGTCACCCATTAATTCCACTGCTATTTCCTAGCTGAAAAGACACTTAAAAGGCTGGACTTCAGGCTGGAGAGATGACTCCAGGAGTCAAGAGCACTTCCTGTTCCTGCAGAGGACCTGGGCTCAGTTCCCAGCACCAGCATTGTGACTCATAAGCATCTGACATGCCAACTCTAGGAGATATAATGCTTTCTTCTGATGTCTGTAGACATAAGACACACATGTGCTGCATATACAGGCATGTAGACACTCATACACATAACATAAAACAATCGTTAGAGAAGTAGGGCTTAGGAGGAGGAAGCGGATCACTAGAGGAATTCTTTGGAAGGTATGCCTTCCAAATTCCCTGCTTTTCAATGGTGAGCAGTTTCTTCTATTCCACAGTGATCTCTGTTGCCCAAAGCAATGGAGCCAATTGACTATGGACTGTGATGTCTAGAACTGTGAGCCAAATTCCCTTTTTCCTACTTTACGTTGTGTTCATGGGTGTTTTAGAAAAATGCTGCCACACAAATTGTCCAGCCCTAGCGTATTTCTAAAGGGTACACGGTGACTAGGGGTCCTTTACCGCGGTCACAGGCTTTGCTCTATCACAGTCCCTCATCGTTCTGCTTTTGAACCACTGTAAGAGAAAACCATAGGCAGGAAGATAAAGAAGGTAATATTCACAAGCAAGCACAACTTGGAGGTGTCTACAACAATACCAGTAAAGAAGTGAATCCCAGATCAGCCTTTGCCAGAGAGCATCCCTGCAGACGAGGTGCACAGAAAGTCTCCTAATTCACTCCCCTCAGGTTTTCCAGAGCCTCAGATTTCCTCTGCATTAAGCCAGAATTCAGAAGCATCTGAAAGAGTAATTAAGGCAGGGATCTTCTCTTTTGACTTAGGGCAGTTATCTTCTCTCAGCTTCTAGACTTTATCTGTAAAACAGATTTGTGTAAGAGTACACAGATCCAAAGCAGCTAGTGCAGGTGAAGCAAAGCATGCATTCAGAAAATTGTACCCGTAATTATTGCTTCTGAGTAGTGTGCTGGCCTCTACTGCATGGAAAGTCTTCAGAAACCATATTCTTCACCTCTAGCTGAAAGAACGGGTCTAATTTTAGACTAGGTGTCTTGTGGTCTTGATTTAATTTTCCTGGTAACAAGCCAATCCCCTTTCCTTTGCCTGCTGTCTGCCTTTAAAAATTCAGTCCAAAGGATTTGGACCTGAACATAGAAAATTATAATTCTTAATTCCAGGGAAGGACCACACAGTACTACATTTATTTTTTTTAAGAATTATAGGAAAGCCTTGTCCAGAGCCAGAGTTAGAGACCACTGCAAATGACTGACTGTTCTCGAATCCTGAATCTTCTTCATTGCAATCATGAAGCGAAAACAATGTCTGCAGGATGTAGAATAGACAGTGACTCCAATATTTTAGCACTAAATAAGGAGAGGTTTTCCAATGATCTCTAAAATATTTGATGGTTAGCAATCGTTAGTGTCCGTGTGGAGTCCAGAGAGCAGGCCTGTTCTGTGCTTTAGCTACAGATCATTTCACACAGTAAAAGGTCTGTACCCTTAGAAGCAATTCTACTGTTATATTCACACTCCAGCGGCTCTTCCACTATTTCTTTGCTTTTCTTTCCCAAAATTAAAAAAAAAATCATTCCTTTAAAAACAGACAATGGATGAACACAGAATTCAAAGATTCCAAAATGCATGCAAATTGAGTTTCTCCTTTCTGCATCTCAGCTTTCCAATTCCCCCATGTAGAGACAGATCCTCTTAGGGTTTTAGAAGATATGCTTTCACAAATACCCAGATATATGTGAACATAATTTTCCTCAGTTGTGAGTATGTATACCTCCTCATTTGATGATGTATGTTGAAGACTTTTCTGTTCCCTTGTATATAAGTATGCTTCATTCTTTATGATGGCTACATATGCTCTACTATTTGGAACAACATTTTATATAGTCAGTTTCCTTTTTCAAAAAAAATCACTTGTAAGTGAGATCAATGCCTACTTGAAGTGATAAAGCAGGAAACTTGCTATAAGCTCAAAGCCATCTTAAGCTATATAGTTATAGATACAGCCTGGGATACATACAGAGTGAGAAACTGAATCGAAAACATGTATAACCAGTGCTTGAACAATGGCTCAGCAGTTAAGAGTGCTTTCTCCCGTTGTAGAGGATCCAGATTTAGTTCCCAGCAACCATACCAGGCAGCTCCAAAACCACCTGTAACTTCAGTTCCAGGAGATCCTCTGCTTGCTCATTTGTGGTCACAAGAGGCACTGCACACAAATGGTGCACATTCAGGCAAGTCGGCAGGCATGTGCACACACACACACACACACACACACTAGATTTTGGAAATCTTAGAATAACACTTAAAATCAAGCAGATTGTATATTGGAGAATACAATATAACTCACCTAGATGTTATGTATATACTGAAGAAATTCAAATAGCTACGTAAACTCTGGTTCTTCCCATTATGAAAGACATTTTATTTGTATGTCTTCAGCTTATAAAATTAAACATTTTTAGTCTGTCCATATTGATCCTTCAGAATATGGCTCTTAAATTTTGAGCTCTATAAACTGTAGACAAATGAGGAGACCTAGATGTTTTACTCCTTAACAACACTGGTGCAGGAGAATTGTCTGTATTCTGTCAATCATGATTTAAATAAATGCTGATTGGCTTGGCTAGACAGAAAGTATAGGTGGGACAACCAGACAGGAAGTAAAAGTGGGGAAATGAGAACAGGAGAATGCTAGGAAGGAGGAAGCCCATTCCTACCCAACCCTGCCCAGATCACCGAAGAAGCAGGATGTGACCTGCCCCACTGAAAAAGGTAC
>LOEQ01010807.1:79281-89513 GCA_001685075.1 Bramus lutescens | reverse complement strand
ATATATATATATATGTGTGTGTGTGTGTGTGTGTGTGTGTGTATGTATGTATGTGTATGTGTATATGTATATGTGTGTGTGCTGCTATAAATTTATGTTTTTCTGATTGTATTCTCCAAAACCTTCCTTGCTAATGCACAGAGAGGCAGATTTGTATGCACATATCCAGAATCTGTCTTCAATGAATCCTTCCAATAACTGTGGCACATTTTCTGTATGTGTATTTGGGGAGGGTAGAGAATTATACATGGGCAATTGCACTTTGTATGGATACTTTTACTTCTTTCTCTAAAATCTTGATTCTGGAAGGTTTGAGCTGACATTATAATGGGAATTAGAAGCCATGCTAACAGAAAATCTTGTCCTGCTGGGACATCAAACAGAATAACTTCATAGCATCTCCACACTCAAGGTAATGTTTGCTTTAGGTTTTATATAGGTGGGTTTTAGCAACTTAGAGAACCTCTCTCCTTCTTCTGATATGTGAAACATTTTAACAAGAATAATGATAAATTTTCTTTAATGCTTTTACAGTTTATATTGAGATGATCATAGGTTTTTCTTCATTAAACTTTTAATCTAATAATTGCATTAATGAATTTTATAATATTAAAACATCATTGTATTATTAAAATAAAGCCAAAATGATCATGTTAGATTGTTATATTCTGCTGAGCTTATATGCTAATATTGTGAATAAAATATTTCCACTTATGCTCACGAACCAAATTGGTCTTCTTAGATTTTGTTATTGTGATTTGTTCTGGTCGAGTGTGACTGTACATTCCTTTAGTCCCAGAATTTGGAAGGCAGAGGCAGGTGAGTATCTATCAGTTCAAGGCCAATATTGTCCATATATAGCAAGTTCCAGGCCAGCCAGGACTACACAGTGAAGCAAGTTTTTTCTAAAGCATTTCTTCTTTCTACTCTGTATATGATTTCATATAAGACAAACATTTTTCTTATATTGTCTGTCTAGAAACATGTTCATTTATTGATCTAAGGATTATAAGACAATTCAAGTTGTTTATTCTCATCATTCTATAAGTTATATGGATATATTTTAATCAGTCTATGTTTTTTTAATTTGTTAACCTAAAGTCATCATTTTCTTTTTTGGAAACAGTGTTCAATCAAGACTTCTGGGTAAGACAGTAGAGGAGATGCTGCCTCCCTGTGATAAAGATAAAGAGAATAATGACTAATAATAAGAAGAAGAATGTATAACTTGGAGGAAAGATAGAAGAGAAAAAGAATAACCCAAGACGGGTGTGGTGGCACAAGTCTATAATCCCAGCACTTTGGAAGTGAGGCAGGAGGACTGTCACAAGTTCAAGGCTAGCGTTGTCTAGACAGTGTACTCCTGCCTGTCTAGTGCTACCCTGCTTCAAAGGAGCAAGACGATGATGTTGGTAGTGGTAGTGGTGATGATGGTGATGAATAAATGAATGAATTAATTAACTATTCTCAAGAGAGAAAGGAGAAAAATTTGGAAATTCAGAAAGAGAGGACTAGGACAGTGGCAAAGTATGAGAGGAGAGGCAGCGCACAGAGAAACAGTTGAGCAGAGCACAGCTCCTGTCCTGTTGAGTTCCCACAAGGTAGGAGGAAGGACATGCTTCCTCTAAAAGGCAAGCCAGTTGGTCCCATCTTCAATACTATTAGCAGATATATAACTCATTTTATTAACGGTTTCCTGTATCTAGCCTACTGTTTCAACCTTCCTGTCCCTTTTACTCTATCATTTATATTGCTACTACTAGGGATGTTAGGGATGGAGGGACACAGCTCAGTGGTTAGGAGCACTGGCTGCTCTTTCCCGAGGTCACTGGCTAGATTCCCAGCAACTTTATGAAGGCTCACAAATGTCTGCAACTCCAGTTCCAGGGGATCTGATGCCCCCTTCTGGTTTCTTTGGGCAATGGGCACAGACATGATACACAAATATACCTGCAGATAAAAGACCCATAAACATAAAAAATTAGCTAATTTATTCTTAAGAGCATGTATTGCTCTTAAAAAGTACCTTAGTTTAGTCTCCAGCAACCACATGGAGTGGTCCTTATAATTCTAGTATTTTCTTCAAACTTGTTTTGCTAACTGCTACCACCTTATTCAAATATTTCATGTCTCCTCTTAGTCATTTAAATATATTAAACATGCCCATTTTAATAAAGTCTGTATTAGCAATTCCTACATCTAATTTGGGAAAAGTTTGATTCTGTTGGCAATTGCCCATAACAACTTGTATATTTATGACCTATTTTTATTAGTTCATAGTTGCTGCTATGCTCTCTGTGATGTGACTCTTAAGCCTTGTTTGAGCATTTAGTTTTCAAAAAAGTACTGCCATTTGTTTCTCTTAGATACCAGAGGGTACTATAGACACCACACATTAAATTTAAATTCTCTGCTTCCAGGCTTCCAGGCATATAAACAATAGAAATTCATACTCTAGTCCATGTGGGAGCTGGCAAGAGGATGCTGGTTAAACTCCACTGAAGCCAGCACTGAAGGAAAGAGTGTTCCTTTCTGCTTTCCTCAGGCTGTAGCAAAATGATTTCCATCCAACATCCCTGCCAAAAAGAGCAGAGCCTTCCCACTCAGCCTCTGCAAGACAAACATGAGTCCCATGATGTCAGGTACCTTTGGGTTCTGCCCTGGACTCTCTCTGGCTTTGTACCTGGTTCTTCTGATTTCTCTGCTTTACAGCTGAGGGTTTTAACATCATTGGCTCATTACAGTGGCACAAAAGGGAGCCTGGAATATTTAGTTCTCAGTGTATGCTCTTGTAAGGAAATATTGAATCTGAGCCATCTGAGCTGTTTTCCTGAATTGCATACTGCAGATAAAAGCATTTAAATGGAATTTAAATACCTGTTCTGGAGGGCCTGTTGATTTTAGATTTAGTGCTGGTGATTATGAGGTCAATCTAACCATATAGCGCTTGTCTTTAGCTTGATCTCACGAGTTTGATGAAAATCACTTTCACCCTAAAAAAAAAAGAAAACAGAAAAGTTAGTAATTGAGTTTATCCAACAGAATGATTCATGTGTTTTGCAATTTTCAAAAGAAATTGAAGTAAGGTTTCATGCTGTATTCTGCCATATTGAATAAACAGAACCTACAGTTTATCAGTGTTAACAAAGATTTCTAGAGAATAAGTTAAATCAGTTGTAATCTCTACTAGAGATGATGATAGAGTGTTTAACAACATCATTGATTTTATATATATATAATATATTAAAATATACTTTAAAATACATATAAATATATTTATATAATCAATNGATAGATAGATAGATAGATAGATAGATAGATAGATAGATAGATAGATAGATAGATAGAGCCTCCCTGTGATACAAATTTTTCTCCAAAACTATGATAGATGGGGATGTGTTGTGGGAACTCATTCAGCCAATAGCCTTTAAGATACCAGCCCACTTGGGTGTGGTCTCTTGTTCTACTAATGCAAACATGAAGCTTGCACAGCCTCTCTCTCTCAGCTGTTGGATTCAGTTCCTGTTCCCCACTCGTGCAGAGGACTGTTGATCTGTGGGTCTACCCCTACACAGAAAACCCTTTATTATACTCCATTCTGCATCAGTGTGGGACTGCTTTATTGCGTCTATCTACACGGATGTTGTCAATCTTTATGGATCCTGACTGTGCGTGTTCCATGCTACTCTCCTCCCCCAACACCTGCCTGTCCTACCTCTCCCTTAGGAGCAATCCCTAGTCTCTGTATGTTTTAGGATTTATGTCCGTGTTGCTCTAAGCTTGCTATTTTCTCTCTTCGTTGTCATTTTGTTGTTGTTTGTTTTTTCGAGACAGGGTTTCTCTGTAGCTTTGGAGCCTCTCCTGGAACTCACTCTGTAAACCAGGCTGGCATCGAACTCACAGAGATCTGCCTGTTTCTGTGTCTCCGCTAATGAGTGCTGGAACTAACGGAGTGTGCCGCCACCGCCCAGTCAAACTTGTTGTTTTCATGATTATATCATCAGTATTTCTATGGGAATTGTCTTTCCTTCCAATGTGCTATGTGCCTCTGGAGACAGTGTTACAGTTTTGTCACCTGAACTCTCTAGTCTCCAGAGCACCAGTGGCTCTCTTTTGTGTTATTTGTTATTGTAGCAATCACTGGTCATTAATATCTCCTCTCTGTTGTGTTACCTGTTATTGGCACTACTTATAATTTGGGGTAAGGGTGAGGGGCCAGAAAGGAAGCACATTTTAAAACCCACTTTGAGTAAAAAAATCATTTCTTCCAGTTCCCCTTGGAGAGTACTTCTGGGCAGCTATGGAACACTACTGAACACATTTTCTCCCCCTCTCTACTTGGATATATCTCAAAATCTACTCTCAATCTAGTTTGAGGTGGCTGAGTTAATGTAACAAAAATACTTAGTATGTTAAGGCATGTTAGATAACTCACTGGCTTTCTAACACACTATTAACCTGCTCATGGTTCTCAAGAAACCACTTCTGTGTTTCACAGTTCTCCCTCCCAAACATCATATTGTACTGGAGAACACTAGGGGTCAGCAGGCTAAAGCCCAGAACACTGTGAGAACTCGAAGTCTCAGTTTTGACTGCCATTACCTATTTCTTTGTGTTGATGTTTATTTTCGCTTGATTTGTTTTTAAGTGTAGAGAATGTCCCTTCCTGTTCCTGTGGTCACACCATCCTCATCCCTATTTCTAACCATTGCTGAAGGGCTCTAGCAGGCCCGAGCATGGCAGACATGGCTCTAGTAGGCCTGGCATGGCAGACACGGCTCTAGTAGGCCTGGCATGGCAAACATGGCTCTAGGAGGCCCGACCACGGCAAACACGGCTCTAGGAGGCCCGAGCATGGCAGACACGGCTCTAGCAGGCCTGGCATGGCAAACACNACACGGCTCTAGTAGGCCTGGCATGGCAAACATGGCTCTAGGAGGCCCGACCACAGCAAACACGGCTCTAGGAGGCCCAAGCATGGCAGACACGGCTCTAGCAGGCCTGGCATGGCAAACACGGCTCTAGGAGGACCGAGCACTGCAGGCAGGGCTCTAGGAGGCCCAAGCTCGGCAGGCACAGCTCTAACAGGTCTTGCCCTCATCCTTTCCTCTCCCTTACTACATTATTAGATTACATTCCTAATGCTAGCCACCAGTGTCTTATTTGGCCCCTTTATTATGCCTGGCTCATTCCTGAGACTAATCACCAAGTCCAACTACCAAAACACCAACATCCAACAATCAAAAATTCCATTTTGGCTATCCTACCTAACATAACCAATCAGAACTTACCAACCCATCCCAGCTCATTCTAGAACAGACCTCCTTTCTTTCCCTTTTAAAATTAACTCCTACAAAGCTATTTACAGCTATTTTTACACAATTCAGATTCATTCACCTCCTCCCTTTGCCTTGCTTAATAAAAAAAAAAAACTCACTGGGCGGTGGTGGTGCATACATTTAATCCCAGACAGAGGCAGGTGGGTGTCTGTGAGTTCAAAGCCAGCCTGGTCTATACAGCAAGTTCCAGAAAACCAGGTCTGTTACATAGAGAAACTCTGTCTTGAATCCCTCCCCTTAACCAAAAGAAAACAAGAATAAGAATCTCTCTGTGTTTGAAATTGGTATTTGGTTGTGTTGTGTGCCTAATCCAAGGTACAGAGGGGAGTACTCAGCAGTTCTCAGGGTCATTCAGTAGCTGCCTGAGGAATAAATAGACAAGTAGGGACAGTAGGCCTGGAGACCTCAGACAAAGCTGTCCCCAGCCATTTGTGAGAGAAATGTAAGAGATTTTGATCTAAGTATCTCCTTTAAGGTATAAACAAAGAAACAAACAAAAACTTATGTTCAAAACTCCAAGGGAGATGCATCAGAAAAGTGTCCAGTCTAGATCTGAAATTTTTCCAAAGGATTTGTACAGACTGTGAGTTCATTCTGTATAATATGCCAATTCTTATTTGGAACTACAAAGAACCTCAAGGACTTAGAAAGTGATTCTGAGGATCTTCTCCTTAGTCTTTTTTCTATCTTTCTCTTTCCTTTTCTGCAATTTCCCTATTTAAACCCTTCCTCCATCCCTTGCTCTTTTTTCCTGCAAGCAAACGTTCCCTTTCTGTGTTGCAAAGATGAACCTTTGTATCTAATCTATGGTCAATGGCTAATGGCTCTCTCTCTCTCTCGAGTTTATCACCATTCTCTAGACTGGGAAGTATAGGTTAAAGGAGCAAAAGGAGAGGAAAAGGTAGCTCTTGTTGGCTGACCACACAAAACTGGCCTGTTCGTCACAGGTTCTGCTGACCATACTCAGTTTTATGATGTACCAATGTCAGACAAAGCTGACCTTTGACTGTGGTTGAAGGAGCAGAAAGCAAGTTGACCCACAAACATGCCTGAACACAGGCTCAAAAGAACATCGAGTAAAAACCAGAGACTACCAATCGTGCCTTCATTTATCTAGCATGAGCCCTGGCTTCTTTGTGAAGTTATAACCTGAGCTCTGCTCTGTTCTGCCTCACACACACACACACACACACACACACACACACACACACATACACACACAATTAAACGATTTGAACAGAATTTTTTGAAAGTAGTAAGTGTTTTAATCTTTATTTCTTTTTATGATGTTTTGCCTGTATATATGTCCGTGTGAGGATGTCAGATTCCCTGGAATTTATAGACAGTTGTGAACTGCCCTGTGAATGATGAGAATTGAACCAGGGTCCTCTGGAGGAGCAGCGAGTGCTCTTAACCACTCAGCCATCTCTTCATCCCTTATGTATCACTTTATTCATTTATCTATAATTTTGTTCTTCCTTCCCCATTGTATATGTTTTGGGAGGGGGGAGGGGGTGTGATCACTGTGCCCTGATGAAGACCAAAGGAGAGCATACAGCTCTCTGCTCTTTCACTCTTTGTCATATATATCCTCTTAAAATGGTGTCTCTCATTATACCTGGAGCTACACTGGCAGCCAGCAGGTACCAGCAATCCTCCTGCCTGTATTCCTCCAGCTCTGGCACTAAAAAACACATGCGATAATGCCTGGATTTTTGTATGCAGATGTTGAGGACTTGAACTCAGATTCTCATGGTTGCACAGCAAGCGTTCTTAACCAGTGCACTGTCTCCAGCTCCTTTATTTAGGTGTTGTTTAAAACAAGACCTTACTATGTTGCTCAGATTGACTTGAAACTCAGCTTGTAGAACAGTCCACTCTTAAACCCTCCTATTGCAGACTCTTGGGCTCTAGAATCATAACTGTGTGCCACCACACCTAGTTAAAGTCTCCTTACTTTCTTACAACACACAAACATTCGCACACAAACACACACACACACACAGCTCTAAGAAGACCTTCTAGCACCTTCCTGATACTCATTGGCATTCTTCAAGATATGTCTCCTTTGCTGTGAATGACTAGATCTTATTCTACTGTGGGCTGTTCTTAGTGGCCTCTTAATGTATTGCTCTCATTCAGTCGCTCCATCATGAATATGGTAAAGGATTCCCTATAACTCACCAAAGAAGCAAATATGCCTTTAAATGTTATTGTTTTATTTGAGGCAGTATTCTCAGCTCAAAAAAGCATCATTTGGTTGAGACTTGGATCCTGCTTTATTGAGAATTATGCTAAACAATATTGGTGTACCAAGAGTTAAGAGTTCTCTCACTCACCCCTTCTAGAGTTACTGTAACACTGACAGACTATTTTAGAAAGTCAAGAACATTATCAATATACATTTCTGTTAATTTCACTCAGACTCTCATCTGCATACCCCTCAACTCGGCCAGAGGTAAAAGGTTATGTTCCAATACATCTCCCCACGTGGTGAAGCTGGATGCACTAGAATTTCTCGTGGAACAAGATTATTTTCAACGTTAAATATTAGCCAAAATCTCATTACAACTTTCACCAATTCGTGGAGTAACCTTCATCCTAATGTTGCTTTCATACTTGTTATTCGGAGCCAGTGCCCCGTCATGGTAATGTTAACATTGTTTGAAAAGCACAAATGAAGATTTCCTAGCTGCAGAATTCTCTTCCCACTAGACGGCCACTGGAGAGAGAAAGAAATGATCATTTACCGAGTTTCCTCCAAATGCGAAGTGTGCGCATAAAGATTCACTCATTTAATCCCCACAGCAAGCCAGAAGATTGGGACTGTTCAAAGTTCCGCACACGACTCCTCTAACGGTGTCCATTTTTTCTGGACATACGAGACTGTTTTTATCTGTTACGCCTTCAGTGTAGGCCAATAGTAGACCCACTGTGAGACTCTAGAAAAGGTCAGTTAAATAAATGAGGCTTGAAAAGGCTAAGAAAACTGCTTGAGGAAAAAAAAATTCCCAAGAAACAAAGTAAAGATCAAAACCCCATTCCAAGTCTAATTCTTAATGTTTACTAAAAATCCTAAGTTTTACCTCTTGTCAAAAAGTGGAAATCAGAACAGAGATTTCTCAAACACTAAAAATAGACCCACCATACAAAGAAAAATAATGCTCCTGGGTATATACTCAAAGGGTTTGGCCAACATATCACAGAAATGCTGTAACAAATTTGCATGTGCAAATTCTCAATAGCTAGGATTTGAAAATGGCCTATATTTATAAACAGTAGAATGAATAAAGAAAGCATGGCATGAATATAGAATGGGATTTTTATTTATCTATAAATAAAGATAAAATTATGAAATTTCAGGAAAGATGTGTGGAATTGGAAATAATGTTAAGTGAAATAAGTTATACACAAAAAACAAATTACAGTATTTACTCACACATAGAGAGCCTATCTCTCTCTCTCTCTCTCTCTCTCTCTCTCTCTCTCCCTCTCTCTCTCTGTGTGTGTGTGTGTGTAGCATTTGTCTAGAGAGTGGGTTATGAAAAATAATGAGGATACAATTAGGAATAGAAATAGGACCAGCTAGAAGAGGGGCAGAAATGAGGGAGCGGAATAAATTAGAACAAAGTATGAAGGCACACATATATGAAAATAAAATAAACTGCTTAGCACACACTAAGTTTAAAATCGAGACAAATAATATGCACAAACACAACACTTGATAGCGATTGTGCAGTGTAATAGCTAAGATTGCATAATGGTATACTTACAAACTTGGTAAAGAAGAGGAATTTGCAACTGCTATCTCACGTTCCAAGGGTTCAGCTTTCTTTGTTCTATCCCTTCTCTTTTGCCTACCTATTCTCTTAATCCTTGTTAGCATTCTGTTGTTTATTACAGAAAGTCGGATGACTTAAGACACTATATTCATTAGCGTTCCTATTATTGCTGTTATTAAATACCATAACCAAAAGCAACTTGGGAAGAAGCTTATCATTTGTCCACCATCCAGGGAAATTAGAGCATGAACCCAGAGGCAGGAACTAATGCAGAGGCCATAGAGAAGTGTGGCTCTCTGGCTTGCTTTCGAGGGCTTATTCAGCTTGTTTTCATGTAGCACTCAAGATCATCAGGCCAGGGGTGGTACTGCTCACAGCACGTTGGACCCTCCCACTTCGATCCTTAAACAAGAAAATGTGACACAGGCTTTCATGCAGGCCGATCTGGTAGATATGTTTTCCCAAGTGAGGTTCCCCTTCTTAAATGACTCTAGATTGTATGAAGCTGACACAAAACGAGGCAACACAAGCACCAAGTTCTTTTCTAGAAGTCTAAAATCATGTTTACTCAGCTAAACTCAAACTGTAGGAAAGCTTTCATTCCCTATGAAAGAACTAAGCATTGTAGGCATTTGTATTAGACCATTGGTTACTATAACAAAAGAGCTGAAGCTAGGTGTGTTATAAAAAAGATATTCACCTCACACTTCTGGAGATGTTGGTGCTGCTCATTGCTGCATGGCTCTGCTGAAGGTCTTCTGATATTTGGTGTCACAATGGCATGGCAGTGCCGAGAATGCAGCAGAAAAGACAACATGGCAAGACAGAAAGCCACAGACAAATTGAGGGTCATCTTACTGTTTTTATAATAAGCTACTTTCTGGGACTGTGGCTTGATTGTAGAGTTCATGTATCATGCAAGAGACCATGAGTATAGTTTAAAAAGAAAAGCACTGGGGTGGGGATAAGGGGAGAGGGGGGGGAGAGAAGTGAGAAGGGGAGGATGGGGAGAGCTTGGGGGTTGGGGACGGTTGGGTTGGATGGTTATTGGAGCAGGGAAGTAGGTATCTTAATTAAGGGACCCATTTTAGGGTTGGCAAGAGTCTTGACT
>LOEQ01010807.1:34925-51757 GCA_001685075.1 Bramus lutescens | reverse complement strand
TCTCTCTCTCTCTCTCTCTCATCTAGTTTCTATTTTAGACAAAACCCATGACATTTCCCCCCTGAAAACCTTTAATTAGGCAGCTGTGTGGTAGTCAAGACCTATCAGTTGGCTTGTCTTTTCTGTGACATTATGATCGGTGACATTCTTCAACGTAAGGTAGATTTTTATTTTTAAAATGAGGGACAGAAAAATGCCAAAGGTAGAGACCACAAAATGGGATGCATGTCTGCAGACCTCTTTCCAGCAGGTGGTATGACCACTCAAAAGAGTCCCACCTGAACTCACTGTTTATATTTTTCAGTACACCATGGTCAAATGCAGCTTTGTGTGAGTTAGCACCACAGAGACAATGTAAAAGCATATGTGAGCTACCGGGAGCACTTCATCTCCACCCCCCTATGAGGAAGTCCATGAGAGGCCCCAAAATTTCACTAACCCCAGATGGGATCATTGGCCCTCACTGAAGCACACAAACAAGCAGGCAGGGTTGGGACCCCATTTGGTTTTGAGTTGTTCCCATATAGACCCTCCTGTAATAATATACTTGGCATTCTAGTTCCTTCATCTGCACGCACTGTGTACACACCCCTCTTCAATCAATGCACCTAGTAACCTCAGGATCCCCTCTGTCCCGATATGAATCAGGCTACATACCCCCATCTTTGAACAATGGTAGTAGTTTACCATTACAGATAACAATCCAACTTAGATAGCTTCTCGTCAAATATATTCCCAGAGCATCTGGGTGTGACAAATAGAAAGACCTGCCTCAAACAAAGAGTCAAAGACTTACCCCAAGGTTGTCTTGTGATCTCTGTACCCATTAAATGGTACATAAACCTGCGTGCACGCATACACACACGGACACACACCACTGCCTGCCTGCACACAAAGATTAAAACAAAAGCATTTAAGCCAGCTTTTATCCTAACAGGAAGAGAGCTGACAAGGCAGGATCCTCTCCGTGAGGATTATTGTGTGTGGTGTGTATGTTGTGTGCATATCACAGAACAAGATGACAAAAGCAGGACCGAAGACCTAGTGACAACAAGCAGAGCCTCACAGAACAGCAAGCAAGCTCTCTGCCTCTTGTCTCAAGCACAGGCAGTGTTTGTAACTTGGTACTCAGCACTAGTTCAGGAATACTGGACCTGGGAGCCTTGTATCAGAATATTTTATGGTAGAAGAAGCTGTCCAGGAGCTCAGTGGTGCCCAAATCATGTGCTGAACTTAACTATGGAAATCTCTGGACATGTGACAAGGAGGTGGACTTACTGCTGAATTTTCTCAGCATCTCCCTCATCCCCGTGATATGGCACAGGCTCAGCTCCATGACGGTGATCTCCGGACACTGAAGCAACAGTGACTCACACCTTCCAAGAGAAAAGAGAGCCTCATTCTCTCCTTGACGCATGCTACATGACCTGGTCCAACCTGGTGATCCATATCATCTCTCCCCAACAACATCCACATCCTCATCCCCACATCATCACTATTTCATCAGTACCAGATCCGTATATGCCACACACTGGGATCCATGGCTCCTCTGACTTCCTAAGGATAGAAAGACAAGAAGGTTATTAGCTGTTCATGTCAATCACTAGTGAGCACCAAATCCATTTTCATCATAGCCTTTTGGTAGTTTCGCAGAATCTGCTTCCATGGTCCTAGCACACCGTGAGAGGCTGTGACAGACAGGGCAGAAGAGTAGAAAGCCCCAGTTTCTCCTACAGATGGGTTTTAATGAACATGAGGTAATTCTCACACTGACCAGAAAATCGTTTGTTCTCTTTTCACATCCATGCTTTTGATTTAAAAAGAAAAAAAAAAGCATCCTATTTGTATATAGGGAAGGCTCTTGGCCACAGCACAAATATGGAGGTGAGAAGACAGCTAATGGAGTCTGTCCTTGTACCACATGGATCCCAGTCATGGTCAGAATTCAGGTGGTCAGCCTTGGCAGCAGTCACCTTACCCACTAAGCAATCTCTTGTCTCTTAAAAAGTCTTTGTTAAAATGTGTTTTAACTTTATTCGTGTAAATTCATTATACATAATAATGGATTGCAATCTGACACTTTCACACATGGAGATAATATATTTTGATATATACATATATGTAAATAAGAGGTTTGATCTGTCCTCTTCCGCATCCCCATCCTCTTCCCAGTGTGTCGGCAATTCTACTCACGTTACTTGTTTGTCTGTTTATGACCCAATGAGTTTAGTTAGGGTTATTTATGGGGGCATGGGTTAGAGATTATGTACAAAACATGGGCATCTTACTACTGACTACCTCATTGAAAAATATGTCTCTCCCACCCCTATGCAACCATTAACAGCCTATATATGGCTCAAAGAAAACTGGGACTCCTAAGCCCCTTCCCTTGTTCATAATGAAGCCAAATAATAACATCATGTCCCAGAACCAGAGATGACTCAGAAAAATGACTCAGTGAGAGCTGAGACCAATCCATGCTCTGTTTTTTGATGTCATTTAGTCATTCAGAAGACACAGAATTAGACAGCACTTTGTAGAATCTGAGCATCAGTGAACGTGAAGCTGAGGTGGGTCTCATGGCTTATGACTGGAATGATGCTAATGAGTGCCATGCCTTAGGGAGGCAGTAAGCAAAGATGGAACAGTGGGCTTGGCACAAGAAACACATGGGTTCTGTCCCCTCTTAGCTGTAGGAACAACAGATATCCTTAACTACCATGAGTTTGATTAGTAAATATTTGCTACCCCAGGTCCTTTTCATAGATGACAATCACCTCTAGGCTATATGACACTCTTGCTCACCCTCCCCAGATCTTTAAGGAGCCTAAATTGACCATACATACTAGCTACAAATAAATAACGAATTACTAAACAAAGCTGAGTTTGCACAGGCAGCTCCAGAAGAAAATACAGTCATCTCTGAGCTTGTTTTTCCCCCTTGTTTGATTTCTCCTCCTTTTGAAGAATATTTCATACCAAGAAAAATCAATTCCTTAGGAAAACTACTTTTCAGGCAGCACTTAATTTTTCAGATGAATACCGGAAAATATAATTCCTCTGGATTGAAATACTGGAGGTCACTATGCATATTTTTTCTGTCAATTTTTCTTGACATCCTCCTGAATTTCGCCTCACCTCAAAAGACTCTAAGGTCAAGTTGGGACAGGTGGACTCCATCCGTCCGATCGTCTTGCTGAGGCGGCTGACTTGCTGGGTCAGGTGGATCTCATTTTCCCTCTGTTTCTCCTCCTTGTCCAGTAGCTGCAGCTGTTGCTCCTCCTTCAGGAACTGGTGCATCTTCATATATTCAGACACAACGACCTGCTTACACATCTTTGTCTCCTCCTGCTATGGCATGTGCACATCAATGCTCGAGCGTGCCCGTGCGCACACGCACACATACACACAATGTTAGCAACGGAAACACTCCTAGAACGTATACCTCATATTGACTAGGTGGATAAAGAGCAAAGTTTTGAAAGATGTGCACGTCCACTATCAGATTTTCTAATCTTTAGAACTGTCTTTTCTACTGCAAGAAACAGGACCCCCCCAAAAAAAAAAAGAAAAAAAAGAATCACAAAGTCTGACGTGTAGTAATCAGCACTGTTCGAAAATAAAAGTTAAAAGTTTGGTCTTTTGCTTTTTTGTTTTGTTTTGTTTTTAGAATCAGGGTATGACTATGTAACTCTGGCTGTCCTGGAACTCACTATGCAGACCAGGCTAGCCTTGAAATCTCAAGGATCCCCTTGCCTCTGCCTTCAGAGTGTTGGGATTAAAGGTAAGTGCCACTACACCTGGTAAAAATAAAGCAAAATTTAAAAAAGGAAAAAACGGAAAAGAAAATTAAAATTAAAAGGAGACAAGTATTAAATGAAACTCAAAAAGACAAAAAATGTGAAAGATGTATGTGTACATTATTAGACATATATTGATTTTAAAAATAAACTTGGCATCAGATAACATGCAAGAAATACATCACAAAAAGTTACCATTAAGTTCTAGATCTAAGCTGACGTGGTGGCACATGAATGTAAAACCAACACTCAGGAGGCAGAGGCAGAGGCAGGAGGATGGATGCAAAATTTGAGGTCAGCCTACACAGCAAGTTCCTGGCCAGCCAGGATCATACAGCAAGATCGTGTCTCCCAAAACAAATAAGATAAAAAAAAACTCAAAGTCTGCCCTGAATGGTAGTACAGCACACCTGAAATTCCAGCACTTAGGGGGCCTAAGACAGGAAAAGTTATAAAACATGAGTTTGATCTAGCCTGGGCCACTCAGGGAGAGAGAGGATGTCTCAAATGAACAAATGTCCTCAGAGTCTTTGGAAAATTCAAATACTCACTGAAATGCACGAGGAAATAGGTGTGGGTGTGGGTGCGCACGCACACGTGTTCACACGTGCGTGTACCGTACACGCACACACGTGCCTCCCACAGAGATTACAAATACTTGTCCTTCTGGCTTTTATGTAGGTTCTGTATATCCAAACTCAGGTCATCAGACTTGCATGGCAAGAGCTTCTTTTAAATCGCACTGAACCACCTCTCCAGCCCTAATATCTACACTGTGCCATATTAAACATTTAATTCTTTGCTTTAACTTCTAGGCAATTGAAATCCGAATCTGTGACTAACCTTAGGCATTTGTTCCAGTACGATTCAATCTACTATTATGCCATTATTGTTCCTTCCGATTTACTTGCTTTTAATTTGCATACAATTTTTCCCTAAGCATTTGAGACATTCGTTTTTTAAAATCGGCTTCCATCCTGTCTTGCAAATCTGTTGCTTATATTTTAAATAATATTAATCAGATTCATCACAGCAGCTAGTCAAGGAAAACAAAGAAGGAACTGTAAATCTACCTGTGGTGAGAGAAGCTGAGCAGATCTGTCATGTCCCCAGGCGAATACACAGAGCCAGGCAGCCCCAAAGCAGGACTCACAGTGGTCCTTTCTCCCTGATGTTTCACCAGGCATCTCACACACAAGCCCAAACATCAGACGCCAACCTTACACAGCATCACTCGCTCCTTCTCGTGGCTCAATATGGCCTGAGCTTCCTTCTTCTTTTTCCATAAAAGGTTGATGATATCCTGGAGTTTTTCCTGCAATAGAAACAAACCTCTTGGCAGAGCACCCAATGGTGAAAAGATCAGGAAAATTAGTCATTAGATGCTGTGCTCTTGCCCACTGTAAAGATTGGCCACTCGTATTAGTTTAACAACACATTGATTGGCCAGTAGCCAACAACTAGAAGATGACCAAGTGCTGTCTAAACTCACAGTGTCCTATGCTCATGAGTCCTCCTTTTCATGCCCTGCTTTCACATGCTGTTTTCCAGAAAGTGTTTCATAAGCTCCACTAGGTTCGCCAGACTCTGTTTATATTCTTGACCTGTTGCTCTCCGGCTTGGCAACCTTCCGCAGGTCTATATTATTGAAGTTATCCCATTAACCTTGTGCTCTGACTTTTAAGAATTGATCCTCTTTTCCCATTCACTTCCGACAGGATTTTAGGTGTTGTCTTATTTTCAACTATGACTAACCAAAACTCACCTTTCCAAAGTCCTTGACCCATCACTTCTTGGCATGATGGCGGAGATCCAGGGTGAAGACATTGATTCAAATGTTTTAAACATATGTCATTTATACATCGTTTTCAAAAATGAGGTTTTTAACCAAACCATCACAGAGTTGTTTTATTGTCCCTGGTATTTGAAGTGTCGTCAGTGAGGCACCATAAAAGCATTATGACTGAGGTGGGTTTCAAGCTGCTATATGAACACAGCTTCCACAATGTTAGGAATTACTCACAAGCCAGAGGCTTCCAAAAATAAACAAGCAATAACTCTAAATTAAATACCATTCTAGGAAAAAGGATCTAGGAAACGCTGCCAGTATTCAATGTAATTCACACCCCGACCTAGGAGGGGTCGTTAGGACTAGTCTCACAGTTGATTGGAGTGCATCGTAGAGCCCACATTCAATTTGGAATTAGAAGACTGGCATGTTCCGCCTTCAGTTCACACTACTATTCCCTTGCACGTCCTTCTTCCAAATAAACACCTGTTTTTTATGAGCTTCATAAGATAATACCTGTGCCAGACAAGATCTCCTGAGTAAATGAGGGCATGGGGACCTTGGAGGAGGATTGAAGGGGAGAGGGGAAAGGCAGGGAGGGGAGCAGAGAAAAATGTAGAGCTTAATAAATATCAATAATAAAAGATAGTACCTGTGCCTTCTTCATTTATGACCAGGGGAATTTTTTCCCCATATGTTCAGGGATCAACATAGGGAAGTTTTTCAATCAGGTATGATGAACCATGCCCATAATTCTAGCACTCAGGGGCTGAACCATGATGATTGCTGGTTATAGGCCAGCCTGGACTAATGGGGCAAGGTCCAGGCCAGACCAGCCTGCAGCGCAGTGAGACTCTCCCTCTGAAAACATTAAAAGAATGTTTGAAATGAATGAATAGGAGTCACATCACTACACAGTTGCAGTCTTCTACTTTGCTGAAAGTAGAATAATCTTACACCCAAATAACCTTCCATAGGTGAAGATGCAAACCGATGCTCAAATGAGTCAAGCCTGACCTCAATGCTTACTTAGGTCAGATCAGAATGAGAAACGTGAATCTACTTCTCCTACCAAAAAGGTCATTCTCTTTGGTCACCACACGACACTACATCTTGCCGTTGACCTTAACACAAAAAATTCCAATGATCTCAAATAAATGAATTATCTCTGACAGAATCAGAAGTGGATAGCTGTCCATGAGGTATGGGGGTTACACCCACTGGTGATGAGGGATTCCCCTCTGTATGCTGTGAATATCATTGGTTATAAAGGAACTGCTTTGGGCCTATAGCAGAGCAGGGCAGAAAGAGCTAGGTGGGGAAAGCTAAACTGAATGCTGAGAGAAAGGAGGTGGAGTCAGGGAGCCACTGCTGGAGACAGACATGCTGAAACTTTGCTGGTAGGCCACAACCTCATGGTGATGCACAGATTAATGGAGATGGCTTAAATTAAGATTTAAGAGTTAGCCAATTTTTCCAAAGGTCCTGAGTTCAATTCCCAGCAACCACATGGTGACTTACAACCATCCATAATGAGATATGGTGCCTGACCTGCAGGCATACATGCAGAATACTAAAAATACTGTATACATAATAAATAAATCTTTAAAAAAAAACAAGAAAACACAATTTAAAAAAAGTTAGCCAATAAAAAGCTAGAGCTAATGGGCCAAACAGTGATTTAAATAATACAGTTTCTGTGTGATTATTTCAGGGCTAAGTGGCCGGGAACTAACTAGTGGCCTCTTCCAACACACTGGCACAACCCTTCATTGGAAATTGCAGACTAAACACACTGGGTAGGTCGGCTCTGTTAGAGATGTGCCAAATTCAGAGTGGTCCAGCTCTCTTAAAATGTCCTCCACAAACCTTCAAGGTACTGTGTCATGACTCCTGCCACCAGCACCTCAAGTATCATCCTTTGTAGTCTCATATCTATGATGAGGTAATGCTAGAGATATCCCATGTTGACAACTGCCACCCAGATTTTGCTAAGGTTGGAAGTGTAAGGGAAAATAAATAGCACTTCAAAAATATAATAAGTCCTTGCATATTTGGGGATAGTGGGTTAGATTGAGTTTATTTGGAAAATATCTTGTATGAAAGCCTAGTTTTAAAAATATGTCATTTCACATCAGTGTGGAAAAGATAGATTATTAAACAGATGATTTAGGACAAGTGAGTACAACCATCTGGAAAAGTAAAGTTGAATCTCTATAAGCTACTTGCCCACTATGTATTGCACATGAAACCCTGTGTTTGTGTGTGTGAGTGTGTGTGTGTGTGTGTGTGTGTGTGCGTGCATTCCTCCCAATTATGAATTTCAGCTTACTTTGCTTTGCATTGCTTTGTCACCGTGTTGACTTATGTTTCTATTTTATTTTATATATATTTGTATTTTAGATCAGGGCTTCTTTTTTCTACTTTGCACACTGTTTCACCCTTGAAATTTGTAGGACCCTGGGAAAATAGATTTATAAAACAAGTATGCAAATTCAAACATTTAGTGATGATAAATCATAACAAAAAAGTGTTTAAGCAACTCTTTACCATACATATAATTTTACCATTTATGAAAGATGAAAAATTTTTCATATTAATTAAATGAATTTGCTTGTTTATTTTTACATAAGGAATAAATCTTAAGTAGATAATTGGTAATGCAGGACTAGAGTATGTTCGATGTTTTTCAGAGTTTAACCATTACCATTTATGCATTTATTTATTCTGTTTTTTGCTTTGTTTCTGTTTTATTTTTTATTTTTTTTTAGGAGCTCATATGGTCCAAGCTGTCTTCAAACTTGCTATGTAGCTTAGGCTGGCCTTGAACTCTTGATCCTCCTGCCTCACCACTCAAGTTCTAGGACTACAAATGTGCAGATCCATTCCAAGTCTGATCAATATTTTGATTTTATAATCATCAATTTTGATAATGCCACTTTGCACAAATAATACAAAATGGGAGAAATGTGCTTAGGGACATTTCTGAAACTGTTGAAAATTCTGCCCTAATCCCACTTAACCACTAAGAAATGGATGCTCCTGGGGAGCTGTGACACAAGGACCATAAGACATGTTACTGTGACTTGGAAACTCAAAGAAGTTAAAGGAAGGACGCAACATGTTTGTGAAAGTGCAACCAGAAGACTGAAACCCTTATCCAGGAACTGTTGCACACTCATGTAACCCCAACATCAGAGGGCAGAGGCAGGGTGATCACTTCTAACCTGGGCTATGTGATGAGTTCCAGGCCAACCAAAGAACCTTGTCAAAAAAAAAAAAAAACTTATTGAGATTTAAAGCATGTTTTGTGTTCACAGTCTGGATGTCAAGTTCATGCTAACTACAGCTACCCATTGTAGACTAGATGTCTACATGCTACATCTGGACACCCCATCATTCTCCCTTCAGAGTTAACTCTCACAGCACAGTAACTCCCCATCTTAACTCCAAGTATGAGTCCCCTTGGAAGGGAAAGGAAGAGAGAGAGAGAGCTCCTGTGGTTTGTGTTTTACTCTTTATTCTTTTGCCTTTGAGGGCAGGGGCAGGGGTGCCACCACACTCCCTAATAAATCACAAATGGAGTCTTATTTCTCATAAATACCCAGCCTTAGCTTGGCTTTTTTTTTAGCCAGCTTTTGTTAACTTGAATTATTCCATCTACCTTTTGCCTCTGGACTTTTTCCTTTTCTTGCTTCTGTATATCTTTCACTCTTACTCTGTGACTGACTGAGCAATTGGTCCCTTCTTTTCTCACTTCTTGATCTCTCTCCTCCCAGATTTTTTCTCCTCCTTTTTCTCTCTGCTTAACAGCCCCACCTATCCTTTCTCCTGCCTTGCTATTGGCCGTTCAGCTCAGGTGTTTTAGGCAAAGTATGACAGCTACATACAGTTAAACAAATGTAACATAAAAGAATGCCGCACATCTTTGCATCATGAAAAGAGATGTTCCACAGTGTAAATAAATGTAACACATCTTAAAATAATATTCTACAACAGAGAACGGAATTGGTGTGGAGGACTTGGTTAGTGGTGTTCAATGTTGTCTGGAGTTTGCTGGAAACAAACATTTAGACCAACTCTGAACCTAAGTGAGTCACAAAGTCTGCAGTGGGGACCCATCACTCAAGCTTTAACCGGACCTCTGCTGATTCTGGTGGACTGTAAAGTTTGGAAGCTGAAAGTTTAGGCAACACAATTGATACAATCACTCTCTGGGTGATTCTAACACTTGAAGACATCTTTGGATCAAGTCTGCAACTCTTAAAATGCCTGATCACTGGAGGCTGGGTTGCTAGGTATGTGGAGGATAGCCTCCTGCTAAACCATCTTGCTTCTCTCTTATTACAGTGCTCAGCATGCTAGGCCTAAGGTAGAGGGTTTACTAGCTCAGACAACTTCTCTATCAGGTTATGTGCCTGAAGATGAAACACGTACTCTCTCAAGAGCTGACAAATGCCTGATGTTGAAAGTCAGGTGCAGGTCGGGCACTGCGGTAACCTTGTACTCAGAAAGCTGAGGCAGAAGATGTATAACAATAAAAACTCAGAAGAGAGCATCATTTTAATTTAACAATCATTTTATTATTTTATTTAAGCTGTTTCCATGCACTACATTGGCTATATTCTCCCCTTCCCCAATACCTACTAAATCCTCCCGACTCCCTACCCATCCAACTTCATGGTCTCTCTCTCTCTCAAAAAAAATCACTTTTTCAACCAACCCTAATCAGCTCTGAAGAAAGGAAGGCAGCAAAGCCACCACTGAAGCTAACAGAATTACAAGTGGAAGTGATTCAGCGTTCTTGTATTAGTTTTACCTTTGATCCTCCTGCTTGGGGTGAAGCTGATTCTGGTGTTAAAGATGTGTGCTACCATGCCCACTCTGATCAATATTTTGACTTTGTAATCGTCATTTCCTAGAATGCCACTTTGTATTATTTGATTTTGTTATTGTAATGAGAAACCTAAGGCAGATTGTTAGGAAGAGAAGTGGAGGGGTATAAGGAAAGAGGGGAGAGGAGAAGGAGGGGGAGGAAGAGGAGAGAGAGAGAGATTAGCCAGGTCTCATCATAAGACAGTGACCCAAGATAGCTGAGTCAGCAGTATCACAAGTTCAAGGCCTTCCTGGGCAACTTAGAAGACCTTTGACCCCAAAATTAGAAGAATGAGGAGCTAGAAGTATATTGTAGCTTTCTAAGCATGTTCAAGTTCCTATATTCAATCTCCAGTGCTGCCAAGGAGGAGGAGGGAGAGAAGGAGGAGGAAGCAAGAAAGAAGAGGGGGAGAAGCAATGTTGGGAGAGGGAAAGGGTGGGTGACAGGAGGGGGAGGGGAAGGGGAAAGAGGTGGGGGATGAAAAGGGAAAAGAAGAAAAGCGATTTCCTAAATTCTTGCTCTCAGAGGCTGAAAACAGGATTGGATGCTCATTAGTTGAGCCTTTGGGTGAAGGGCTGAGAGCAGTTAGCATCGTGCCTAGTGCTAGCACTTGATTCTTGGGTGTCTTCCCTAAGGTTCATGTTGAAAAGCTCATTCCCCAACTTTGGGACATAGAGAGCTGGCAAAATACTTATTTACGAAGTATGGCCTATGGGCTAGGGAGACAGCAGATAGAGTAAGAATACTGTGCTTGAGGATCTGAATTCAAATCCTCAACACCCATACGCCAAGCCGGGCATGGCAATGGACACCTGTAAACCTGGAACTGTGGGATCAGGTGGAAACAGGAGACTCACTGGGTGCTGATGACTCTCAGCCTAGGTTTGGGAGCACCCTGATCGGAGGAACAAGTAGGGAAATGATAAAGCCAGGCACCAGGTGCCGCACATGCCTCCGCATGCCATACACTCTCTCACATGTGCACACACACCACAATCACACCTACACAGACAGTTTAAAAAAGAAATGGGGCTGGAAAGTTGATAAGAGATAAGATCACTGACTGCTCTTGCAGAGGACCAGAGTTTGATTCCCAGCATCCACATCAGATGGCTCACAGTCATTTGTAACTCCAGCTCCAGGGGCTCTGACAACCTCTTCTGGATTCCATCAGGCACTCACACTCATGGGCTTACCATGATGTTGGGGAAGTGGGTGTGATGCACAGCTTTAATCCCAGCACTTGGAAGGCAGAGGCAGGAGATCTCTGAGTTTGAGGCCAGCTTCATCTACAGAGTGAGTGTCAGGACATCCAGGACTACATGGAGAAACCCTGTCTTGAAAAACAAGAACAAAAACCATAAAATTAAAGTAAAAAATCTGTTTTTTTTTTTAAATAGAAGAGCAACTTACTTGGGTAGCATCTGAGGTTTGGGGAGTGTGCCCATGAGGCCAATTATGAGGTCTTGGTTATTTCCATTCCTGCTTCCCAGCCATGAGGTGAGTTGGTTTTTTTCTGCGCTTGCTCCCACCATGAACTACCCTGCCCCAGACTCAAAAGCAAGGCCAACTGATGGCAGACCGGAACAGATGAACCTAAATAACCATCTGAGTTTGTCTCTCATATTTGCTAAAGGCGTTGGATGGGAAGCTAACTGATGTCTGCTGTGTGTGTGGTGGCAAAACATGGTATGGTCAGCCAGAAATGCAGACAGTGGTACGGTGTCAGACTCCAGTTAGGACAGCCCTCCTTGTGAGAATGGAGGAAGACATCTCTGGAGAATGGCTTGATTTCCCCTTGAGGACAGCATGCACAGACAGAAGGACTTCCCACAGGGCCCCACCTCCTAAGGGTCCAACCACCTTTCATACTGAGAACTTCCAACACATGAGCTCTTGGGGAGCAAATACATCCAAACCATAACATTCTATTAAAACAACTTAGGTTGTCTGGGTGGAAAAATAGGCATGGCTTTGCAAATAGGACAGAATTTTATTTCATTTTCGAGTAAGTTCATATTCACAGGCTGGTACGATCAGAGGTTAAGGACTGTGATGATTGGTTTCCGAATAATTAAAACTGTCACACACAGCTTGACAGCTGGTTGCAGTTGTCAGCTAAAAGCTAAAGTGGAGAGATAGGAGTGGGAACAGAAAGGAGTGAACTTCCCTAATGAAATTTAAAGTAGATTAGAAGTGCCAGCCCTTGGTTACCTAGAGAATTGTAAAGGGGATAGTCACTTACGGTCAACAGCAAGATTCTTGCTTAACTGCAAGTATGTATTTGGTTGGCATAGAGAGAGGATAGCAAATTTTTATATTCATAGACATAAGATATGGGCATGGTGGCTTTGAGATCTGAATAGAGATTTCTAGTCAGTACATATACATATGAGTTTAATGATCAGCAGAAATATCTAATTTTTTAAAAAGATTTATTTATTTATTATGTATACAATATTCTGCATGAATGTATACCTGCAGGCCAGAAGACGGCACCATATCTCATTACAGATGGTTGTCAGCCACCATTTGGTTGGTAGGAATTAAACTCAAGACTTTTGGAAGAGCAGCCAGTGCTCTTAATTGCTGAGCCATCTTTCCAGTCCCAAAATATCTAAAATTTATATAAAGGCTTTGTATCAAGAAGGCAACTGAGGAGCCAGCAAGATGGCTCAGCAGGTAAGGGCACTTGCCACCAAGTCTGGACAACCTGAGTTTAATCTCCAAGCTCACAAAGTGAATGAAAGCATTCAGTTCCCACAGTTGTTCTTTTATCTAAACAAGTACAATATGGCAAGGCTAGCACACAGTGCACAGGCACACACACGCACACACACACACACACACACATTCATACACACATACATAAATGTTCAAAAAGAAGGCAATTGAGACCCTTTTCCTCCTACTGGTTCGCCTTGTCTAGCCTTGATATGAGGGTATATACCTAGTCTTATTGCATCTTTTTATGTCATGCTTGATTGGTAAACCTGGGAGGTCCTGCTCTTTTTCAAGGGGAAACAGAAGAGGGAGTGGAGGCTGTGGTCAGGATGTATTGAATGAGAGAAGAATTAAAAAAAAAGAAAAGAAAAGAAGGCAATTGAAAACCATAGACTAGATAACTATCCCTAAAAATCATGTAGAATGGAAGGTCCAGGTTAGAATTTGTTGTTGTTGCTATTGTTGGTTTTTTGGTTTGTTTTTTGAATTCGGGTAGCTTTGGAACGTGTCCTGGAACTTGCACTGAAGACCAGAATGGCCTCGAACTCATGAAGATCCACCTGCTGCTACCTCCAGAGTGCTGGGATTAAAGGCATTGCCACCACCACCTGGGAGCTATTTTTGTTTGAAATAGAGCCTTAGGTAGAGCTTGAAGTCATTAAATAATCAAAGCTGACCTTGAACTCCTTATGTTCCTGTATCTGCTGGAGAGGTGGGATTATAGATATATGACATCATGCATAGCCTTAAATTTGTATTTATTTTTGCAGTGCTGGGGATCAAACCCAAGGCCTACTGCATGGAAAGCAAACACCCTACCAACTGAGCTACCTCTAAAGCAAGCCCTCTGCCAACCGAGCTACATGCCCAGTCTGAAGAGTCCATCAAAGAAGGCAGGTGAAATTCAAAGTTCAGTGACCTACAGAGCATGCTTGATGGAACAGCCCCACTGGAGTGAGAAATCAACTGTCAGGCTGCAAACAGCACACAAAATACAGGAGTGTTTAACCAGAAAATCCTATTGGTTTTAACCGGATCCCCCCCCCCACTGGAATTTGTTTCCAAGTAAAATCAGGTAAGCAATGCACCTGCATCAGCCAAACACACAGTGCACTGATGAGGGAATCGGTTTCCACACTGACCAGCAGTCCCCAAACATCCTGTTTAAGAAAGGATTCGGGGTGATGGGGAGAGCAGAAGGCCTCACTATGTAACCCACATTGGCTTTGAACTCACTATGCAGGCCAGGCTGCCTTGAACTCGCTTTGTAGCCCAAACTAGCCTCAAATTTACAATGATCCTCCCACCTCAGCCTCCCCAATGTTGGAGTAAGAGGTGTGTGCAAGAGGTTTATTTTGCCATTGTCAAAGTACATTTCTGCCCTTGCCATATGACCCCAGCATCTCCTCATTTCCCCAAACTGCCTGTCAAGTAAAGGTCACTTCTTGAAAACATTACCTCAGTACTTACTATGCATCTGATTGTTGCTAGAAACTTCTGTCTTTGGCTCTGGGCTGTAGCAGAGGGAGGGGGAGGAGTTATTAACACTTTTTAAGCATCTGGATTGAGTTGACTAGTGACTGAATTTTCTGCTCTAACACATCGAAACACTTATTTTTAGCACATGATTTGATAGAGTGTGAAGAGTCTTGTTTGTTTTCAGGAAAACACGTTGCATAGTGCAGAGATGCTTATGCGGTGGGGAAAATATCATTTTATCAGGATCAAATGCTAGGTGTAAATGAGGAAAATTACTCAAGTGTATTAACAGCCAAAGAAATGCAAAAGTCTATCTAATGGCATGGGCATGCACTCCTATTCTTGTGCATGTGTGCCCTGTGTTGTTGGGAGGGAGGGGCATTCCACTATTAATAGAAACTATAAAGGTCATGGGGTCATTAATATACGATTAAAAACTCCTAGTGATTTGCATTTAAAGAAGATGGCTCAGCAATTAAGAGCATGCGCAACTCTGCAAGAGACACAGCTCATTTCTACCACTAAAGCCAGGTGGTTTCCGACCACATGAACTGCAGCCCCAGGGAGCTCTTGACCTGTCTGACCTGCTTAGGCGCCTGGTCAGACCTGCACAGAGGCATACAGACATATATATCCTGACAGTTAAAAACAACTAAAATAAACCTTAAAAAGAAAATAATGAGGGTTGAAGAGATGGTTCAGTAATTAAGAACAGTTGCTGCTCTTCGAGAAGACCAAGATTAGTATCCTAGCCCCCAAGACATGGTTACCAACCCACTGAAATGCCAGATCCAAGGGATTAGGCACCCACGCACATGTGACACCCAAACATGCACATATACATGAAAATCAAGATAGATCTTTAAGAAGAAAAGAAGAATCCAGTGTGTCATACTTGGAGTCTCGGACAAAGTTCCAATCAGTGATCTAGCAGATAACTGCTCATTATGGAACTGTAAGCAGGCTGCAGAAAAACTGAACTACAAGAGATGTTGTCTCAAGGAAAAAAAACCAAACAAATAACATATACACAGGCAGACAGACATCTGTTCACACACACATGTTCACACATACACACACATATACACACACACAAACACGTTGGATTTTTAAGATGGATTTCCTCTGTGTGACAATCCTGGTTGTTCTGGAAATCTCTTTGTAGACAAGGCTGGCCTCAAACTTATAGAGGTACCTCTGTGTCCTCAGTTCTGGGATTTCAGGTGTGTACTACCACTGCCCATTAACAATACTATTAGTAGGAATTTTACGATGGTATCTGGGTAGGGTGGTATATGCCTATGATCATAGCACACAAAAGGCAGATGCAGAAAGACTGTCACAAGTCTGAGGCCAGCTTTTTTTTTCCTTTTTTAAAATATTTATTGAGCTCTGCATTTTTCTCTGCTCCCCTCTTGATGTAGGAGGGTCATCTGTCTATGTGTTACTTTCATTGGTTAATAAAGAAACTGCCTTGGCCCTTTGATAGGCAGATGATGGCAGTTCTTGATAGCTCCTTATAGCTACTTGGAAAATACATACCATCCTGGTATGGTGGCTCACACCACAAATCCCAGTACTCAGGAGTCTAAAGCACACAACAAAAAGGACACAAGGCATGTTTCTCCCTCCATCTCTCAATATAAGAAGGCTAGCCTAGAGGCGGTCAGACTTACCTAGTCTCAGTGAAGTCCCAGCATTCCCGTCCCTTCTTCCTGTTCTTCCCAGATGCGAAAAGGTGAGTGGTACCAACTCTATATTCCTACTGTGTGGCTCTGTCTGCTGCCATGCTTTTCTTGCATGCTGTGATGGACTCTGTGGTTTTGGGGAGGTTATTCGTTTGTTTGTTTGTTTGTTTGTTTTACAAAGCAGGGCTTCTCTACATAGCTCTGACTGTGTTGGAACTCACCCACAGAACAGACTGGCCTTAGAGATTTGCCTGACTCAGCCTTCTGAGTGCTGCAATCAAAGGAGTGTCCCAACATGCCTGGCTGGCGACCGAACTGTTACCCTCTCAAGCCATGCGTAAAATAAAATCCTTCCTCTCTTCAAAATCAATAAATATTGAGCCAGGCGGTGGTGGCACACGCCTTTAATCCCAGCACACAGAGAGGCAGAGGCAGGCGGATCTCTGTGAGTTCGAGGCCAGCCTGGTCGACAAGAG
>LOEQ01010807.1:0-12922 GCA_001685075.1 Bramus lutescens | reverse complement strand
GTGTGTGTGTGTGTGTGTGTGTGTGTGTGTGTGTGTGTGTGAGTGAGATAGATGCTCCCTCTAGGTATGTTTCAAAATGTTAGAAGAGTGAACGTAGACCAATTCTGCCGTCAGACAGACAGATATTTGAGGAGCCAGACTTGCTCTCTCTGAAGCATCCCACGCTAGACATCCACACATCATGGTTCCTACAGTGTATGCTGGTGTGATGGACAACTGTTTTGAAAAGAGATTTACCACCTTAAAAATTTATCAGAGTAAATTTGAAAGCCAGGCATGGTGACTCATGCCATGCCAATGCTTGGGAGGATGAGGCAGGGGTATTGCTGTGAGTTACAGGCTAGCCAGGGCCTCCATGTAAGCTCTTACTTCTAAAACAATGAAATGAAACAGTAAGTATGAGCTGAGATGTGCCTCTCTTTCTCCCATCCAATAGAATACTCTATGGAAAGAGTATATACAATTGTATATATACAATGTATCTCCAGGCATTGTCTTTAAAATATCTGGTGGAATGGGCAAGTAGTAAATGTACAATGGCTTTTCCTTTGGGTTTTAGAAAATAATTGACATGTATGTTAGCATTCACAAACATTGTCAAAAGACAAAGACAAAAGCCCTCTACATATAAAGACACATAACCTGGAAATGGTGCGGTGGGGGGGGGTGTTAATCTCCTCTGTGGTGTGTGCATGTGCGGGCTGAGGACATCAAAATCCTCATCTGCAGGGGCAAGGTTATTAGAGATGGAATCCTCAGGTGATTGGCGTGTAGGGTGGCACTTTCCTAAATAGGTTAGTGACTTTATTAGAGGATCTAACATAGACCCCCTGGTTGGTTTCACCTTGTGAGGTGAAAGCTACCTCACTAGGACCAAATCTGTGAGTTAGCAGCCTCCAGAGTATGTGATAAAAATTCCCGTTGAAGTCGGGTGGTGGTGGTGTATGCTTTTAATCCCAGCACTGGGGAAGCACAGGCAGGCAGATCTCTGTGAGTTCCAGGTCTACAGAGCAAGTTCCAGGACAGGCTCCAAAGCTACAGAGAAACCCTGTTTTGAAAAACAAACAAAAACTACTGTTAACAAGTTATTCCAGCTAGGATATTTTAGTACAGCCTGAATGTGTAAAATGTTACACAGCAGCATGCATTATCTTTCAAGAAGCTAGCTACTAAAGAACAATAGTGAGTTAATGCCTTTTAAATTCTAGTCATATTCCGCTGTCCTTCGGGCACGTATCTGAAAAGCTTGGGTGCTCATTCATAGTATTTATATATTATTTTAGTGGAAGTAGTCAGAATTGAGATACTAGATAAACACTACTTAGCTGTAGACCTAACCCTAATTCATAATATTTAAAACATTAAAAGCACTTTAAAATAGATAATAAAACAACCCACTGAAAAGCCTCCATAGATAAACCCTAAGGATATAGCTCAATTACAGAGCCGAGCCTATTTCCGGACAACATGAGCAGGTGTGACCCAGTTATGTTCGGCTCCTGGCCTGGCTCCAACTGCCCTCTTGGCCTAGTGACCCTCCATCTGCTCTGCCCAAGTCTTACTCCCCCAGCAACAGAAAACAAATACATGGGTACCATTTAACAGAAGAGTGATCTAAATAAAGGGCCCAGGCGAGGTACAGGTGATGTTTCTCTTGGGAATAGAGCAAAATTATTTTTTTCTGGCATTTGTCTGTGTGTGTGGAGAGAGAGAGAAAGTGGGAAGAGACTGCTGCTTTACTAAACTCACACTTGTGCCTGAGTGCGCATTCCCACAGACACGTACATAGTGCTGTACCTTTAAGCATCTCAGGCAAGACTTAATAAATACTTTGACTCAAATGTCCAGTAGTAACCTTGTCCCTTTTCCCCCATAGGATGCAAAGTGCTGGTTAGAAAGGTGAGTTTCTGGAAACAATTGGTGAGAAACAGGTCTGATACCTTGGACACACGAGGGATGGGAATGCTCGTTGTAGCATGAAATGAGGTCATATGTATGGATAAAAGTTAATGGGGTCCATCCTTTAAGAGCGGTCAGGACTGACCTTGTCTTTTTCCTTAGGAGTGAGTCTCTGTTGCTTCAGAACCTAAAGCCAGCTCAGATCATAGACCTGAGCTCATCCCTGGTGATAAGAATGGACAAAGCACTGCTAAGGCTACAAAGTAAGTGGACCTCTATCCATGAACATGGTATACCCCATTTGTGTTCACAACTAAGCCTTCTAGATGCTGTGGGCATTCTTACAGTATGGTGCTGGGGGTTGAACACCAGCCTGCGGGCTAAGCCCCTACTTCACCACTGAGCATCAGCCTCCTGCTGCATATTGTATGGATGTGTGTTTACAGTTTACTTTTCCTCAAACATAGAAAGTACAGTTATTTTAGGCTCTACATCTAGTAATTCCTTCATCTAATGCCTTCCCATTAAATTATAGTTTGTTTTAAATAATGTCCAGTTAATTAAAAGGGGGTTTTTATCAAATTTTCCTGACAATTTTTTTTTTTTGGTCACCCTCTGCACCAGTTTTGTATTTTGTAAATGTGTATTTACTGTTTTGTTTTGGTTTGGTTTGTTTTTCGAGACAGGGTTTTCTGGAGCTGTGGAGCCTGCCTGGAACTAGCTCTTGTAGACCAGGCTGGCCTCGAACTCGGAAAGATCTGCCTGCCTCTGCCTCCCAAGTTCTGGGATTAAAGGTGTGTGCCATTACCACCCAGCTATTTACTGGCTTTTAACAGTGGGACTTTTTTTTGTTTTTGTTCTTGAGATTTTACCTCTAGGAATACCTGAGGCCAGGAATAAAGGAATTTTTTTTTCTAGAGGAAACTTACTTTCAACGTTTTTGCTAGTCTTCTGGAGGTATTAAGAACTCGTGAAAACCTGCAACTTAAGTTGGGCACTGTGACTACTCTAATATCGTGAAGTAGGCTGTTTTACTTACTGAAGTTAAGAGAATGAGCTTGCTGGGCAGTGGTGGTGCACCACCACTTTAATCCCAGCACTTGGGAGGCAGAGACAGATGGATCTCTGTGAGTTTGAGACCAGCCTGGTCTACAGAGTGAGTTCCAGGACAGCTTCCAAAGCTATAAAGAAACCCTGCCTCAAAACAAAAACAAGAAAGGAACTCAAGAAGCCTTGTGCCAGTTAAGCTTTCTGTTGACCATGGCAACTTATAGAAGAAAGAGTTTATTTATTTGAGGCTTATGGTTTAAGGGATTCAAATTCATGATGGCAGAGCAGAGGCAGCAGGCCGAATGAGGCTGGAGCAGACAGCACAGTGTGAATGGCACGATTCTTTTGACACTTCAAAACCCACCATCAGTAGTCACACATCTCTGGCAGAACCACACCTCCTAATCCTTCCCCGAAAGGTCTGCCAACTAAGGATCAAGTGTTTAAACATAGAAGCCTCTGGGGACCATTGTCACACCATATATGTACCACTGAGTTCAATGTTAGAAATAAGAAACACTGAAGGTCGGTGGTGGCGCACGCCTTTAATCCCAGCACACAGGATGCAGAGACAGGTGGGTCTCTCTGAGTTCGAGGCCAGCCTGGTCTACAAGAGCTAGTTCTAGGACAGGCTCCAAAGCTACAGAGAAACCCTGTCTCGAAAAACAAAAACAACAAAACAAGATTATTCTATCACCATAATCCTCCCCCATATTGCCCATCTTTTGAGGTACAACTTCATGTCTCTATTTCAGGGTCTCCTAAATTGCCTCTGTCACATGTCACTTGTTCGGAAGCTGCTACATGTTAGAAACAGTGACATAGTTTTGCTCAACCCTAAGATTGAGTAATTGAAGTTCTCTTCCTGCAGGACATGTAACTTTGGACCCAGACACTGCTCATCCTTCCCTTGTCTTATCTGAGGACTTGAGAAGCGTGGAATACGGAGCTATACCACAGTGGTTGTGGGACACTCCAGGGAGACTGGACTTCAGTGCTTCTGTGTTGGGTGCAGGGAACTTCAGGTCAGGGAGGCATTATTGGGAGGTATCTGTGGGACAGGCAACACAGTGGCAGTTGGGCATATGTGACTGTACAGAGAGAAAGAACAACGTACCCCAGGCTTCTGGAGATAAGTACCTGCTCATGGGGTCCATGATGGGGGCAGAGTACACCTTCTGGGTCTTTCCTCCTTTAAGAAAGGTCTCTCTGAGAAAGCAAATGCACAAAGTTGGAGTCTTCGTTGACTGTGGCTTTGGCCAAGTATCATTCTACAATGTGACAGAGCAATCCCTCATTTATAGTTTCTTTGACCTTACCTTCCGAGGAACAGTTAAACCTATATTTTCTCTTTGTATTCCAACTGGACACATGAGTTCAGATTCTCTTACTGTCTGTCTCCCTCAAATGCATTCCTGAAATGCTGCTGTTCATTTTTCATCTTCCTGGGTGTGAAAGCCAAGATCACCAGAGACCAGAAAATGAGATTAAGACTTTACAAAACATTTATGTAATTAATTCAATAAAGCCTCGAGGCTTTTACGGAAATGTGGCTTTCAACATACGTTAAATGGAAGGAGTTGTATTTAAGTTGAATAATGATGGGGTCATCTGATGATGCGGGGATCAAGGCACTTGTGGCCAAGCTTGACAACCTGAGTTAAATTCCTGGACCCCACAGAGTGGAAAGAGAAATTGTCCTCTGACATTCACATGCATACTGTGACACATGGTTATGGCTCCTGTGCAACTAAATAAACAAATAAAATGTAACAAAAAACAAAAAACGATGAAATGGTAATGTTGAATATATGATTATATATGAATATATATCATATAATTGGGAAATTAGAGGATGAATGTAGTCTTGTTTCCTCAGAACTAGGAATCAGACTGCAGACATAATTTATTTTGGACTTTTTTTTGATTGATTTTTATAGAGCTCTCCATTTTTTCTCTGCTCCCCTCCCTACCTCTCCCCTTTCCCCTTCAAAACTCCCCCAGGTTCCACATGCTCCCAATATACTCAGGAGCTCTTAAACTGTCTAACCCATGTCTGTGGTGTTTGTTTGTTTTTGTTTTTTCGAGACAGGGCTTCTCTGGAACTAGTTCTGTAGCTCGAACTCACAGAGATCCACCTGCCTCTGCCTCCCGAGTGCTGCGATTAAAAGTGTGCACCACCACCGCCCGGCTCTGCAGACACATTTTTAAGAACAGTTGTGTATGAAGTCTATCAGGAATGGGAGCAGGATGACATGTGTCTCCCAATGCATTTTCATGGATCTTGTTGTGGATCCTGCTTGTAACGTGGAGGCATCCGGTTACTCAGCGTAGGCACCAGGACTTAAAATGGTTATTCCACAAAGACAGGGTCTTGTGATTTTCCTGGTTGTTTTATCTATGTAAGGCAGTGTCAGAAAAATGTGATTATTTAACTATGTTTTATTTGTGTGTCTGTGTGGAACATGTGTGTGAGTGCCAATGCCTGCGGAGATCAGAGGCCTCTCACCCCCTTCAACCTGGAGTTACAGATGGTTGTCACCATGGGGATGCTGGGAATCAATCTCGGGGGCCTCTGGAAGAGTAGCAAATGCTCTTAACCATGGAACCATCTCTCTAGCCCCTAAAGTAATGTATTTCTTGTTCTTCCTTTCTTAAGTTTGTTTATTTTTGTGCCCACTAGGCTGAATGTGCCATGGCACTCTTAACGTGGAGGTCAGAGGACAATTTTTGCAACTCCTTTCTTTCCCTCCACCATGTCAGTCCTGGGGGCAACCAAACTGTCAGACTTGGGGACAAGCATTTTTATTCACCAAACCATCTTGATTGTTCCCCAGTGAAATTTCTTTCTAGGGGGCTGGAGAGAGTGGTGACTCAGCAATTAAGAGCACTGGCTTCTCTTCCAGAGGACCTGGGTTCAAATCCCCAGCATCCACATGGCATCTCACAACTGTCTGTAACTCCAAGATCTCACACCCTCACACAGACATACATGCAGACACAATACCAATTTGCATAAAAATAAGAATAAATTATTTAAATACTATTTTTTTAAATTTTAAATTATTTTATGGATATGGGTGTTTTGTCTCCATGCATGTCTCTATACCATGTGTCCTCGGTGCCCATGGAGGCCAGAAGAGGGCCTCCAGATTCCCCAGAACTGGAGTTACAGACGGTTATGAGTCACCATGTGGGTGCCAGACACCAAATCTGGATTGTCTGGGAAAGCAGCCAGTGCTCTTAACTGCTGAGCCATCCCTCCAGCCCCACCAAAATTAAGTCTCTTCAACCTAGGAGATGACTGATTGCCCAAAGTGTTCCGGTATAAGGACCAGCACCCATATGGATGCACAGCAGCCCACATGTGTAACCCTAGCCCTAGGAGCGAGGAAGACAGGCAGATCCTGAGAGCTTGTTATCCTGCTGGTGAAGATGAGAGAGCAAGAGGTCCTGTGTCAAATTCATTGGAGATCAAAAGCAGAGAACTGATGCCAATCTATACCATACATACACACACATAAGCACACACCATGCACACATCCATTAGTGGGCCTAAAGCATTCAGTGCTCTGAAATGCCTTCATTTCTCACAGCTTGTATCTACTTACTATCTTGTGCAGTAGTCCACAGGAAAAAAAAATGCATTAGCCAATGAGAAAGTTCTTTGTATTTGCATAAGGACTTCTGTATGAAAGAAAGGTTATCATACTGTATCACTTTCATTACATTGAGAAAAGGTCTCATGTAGTCCCAGGCTAACCTCACATTTTTTAATAGCCAAGGATGACCCAAACCTATCAGATTTTATAAAAACTTGTAGAGACTCTGTTATAGACTGTGGTGGTTTCAATGTAATCAGCCCACATAAGCTCATGTGGAGTGGCACTTTTAGGAAGTGTGGCTTTGCTGGACAAGGTATGGCCTTGTTGGAGGAAGTGTCTCACCGTGGGGCTGAGCTTTGAGGTCTCCTCTGCTTAAGACACTGCTCAGTGTCACAGTCCACTTCCTGATTCTTCTGCTCAAGATGCAGTCAGTACCATAACTGCCTGCACACCGCCATGCTCCCTGCCATGATAATGGACTGAAACTCTGAGCTGTAAGAGGTTCCATTAAATATTTTTCTTTATAGGAGTTGCTGTGGTCATAGTATCTCTTCATAGCAAAAGAAATGCTAAGACATGTTGCATGTTACTCTGTACTTTTTTGGAAGTTTATTTCTAATATCAAAACAAAACAAAAGCCTTCGCATTATAGACAGTTTATATCCTGCAGGACACTCAGTAAAACCTATACATACCCAGGCTGTAATTCCTATAAATATCGCCCTGATTTCTTCATTTTAGATACAATGAAACTGTCAAGACTCCTGTTCTCCCTAACACACAAGAAGCTTCATTTTTAAGCTTTGTTTCATCAGCAGGGTATATATGAGTCTTCTGCAGAGTGATTGTTACCATTGTTTTATCTGTGAGTAACAAGGTACAAATTTACCTTTATCTAGACCAGGGGTTCTCAACCTGTGATTCTCAACCCTTTCACAGGGGTGGCCAAAGTCCATTGTAAAGCACAAATATTTCCATTACAGTTGATAACAGCAACATCATATTTATGAAGTATCAAAGAAATTTTATGATTGGGGGGTCACCATAACATGAACTGTACTAAAGGGTCACAGTACTAGGAATGTTGAGAACCATTGATATATATGGATTTTTTTTCTGTTATAATAAGCTGGGTTTTGTTTGTTTTGTTTTAATTACTTCTAAAGGCTCTTTACACTTTTATGGAATCCTAACCTAGAGGCTGGGGGTTGGCAGACTTATTTCTTCATAAATCTGGTAATTACTCTTTCTAAGCACATCATCTCTCTTGGCAGCAACTCTACAGCAGTGGAACGAAGAAAGCCATGGGCTCTTCTGAACGAAATATATGTGCATTTTCTCAAATAAAACTTGATTTACATAAGAGAGGCCAAAGTTTATTGGTCCCTGCTGCAATTTATTTTCTCTTTTCAATCTTCTATCTATCCCTCAGACAAGACCTAACAAAATTACCTTGAAAAAGTTAATCCATTTCCCTTTAAAAGACTTTCAAATAAATCTACACCTCCCTCTAGCCACTACCCCCCCCCACACACACACACCAGAATATGCTCTGGGACTTGTTGGTTTATGCCATACTCTCCTAAATTCATTCCAAATCTGTTATGTCTATATTTTTGTGCCTATTGGTCTGGGTGATGTCTTTCATATTGCTCAAGCCTGGGATTTCAATTTTCACATTATTTGAACTTGGCAATAATCAAGTAGTCAATACTATTAATCCTTTGCTCTTTAGGAAATTCTCATTTTCCTCCCACTATTGTGGCTGCCTCTCCCTTTCTTCCAGACTATCAGGCAACCAGTAATTACATGATGCTCCATCCAATGACCTCACTTACCATGCAATTACCACATTACTGGGGATTGAACTCGGGGCCTCAAACATGTTAAAGAAGCTCTGCCATGGAGTTAAACTCTATTGAGACAGGCTTTCCTTGGTATCTCAGGCCGTCCTTGAACCTTTAAGTTTCTTTCCTCAACCTCTAGAGTGCTGAGATTATAGGCATATGCTGCCATACCTACCCTTTCAGTGGCGTCTTTTTTATGTCTTGTTCAATGCTAGAGGTTGAATTTAGGAAATTGAGAATTAGAGATGCTCTACCACTGAGCTACAATCCCAGCTTCTATGGCTTCTTGATAGTACTACAATAAAAACAAAACCCATCTCTGTCCCGCATACCATCGAGTTTCTCCCAACCTTCAACTTTAGGAACTTTAATCTCAAATTTAGAAACCAAAGGCAACTACAGCAAACCTTTCAGCAGGAATAGTTCAATTCTGTAGGCAAATGTACTTGTTAGTTGATGTTTGATCTTAACTTGCTGTTAATTTATAGAATTGTTGGTAGGACAGAGGTCCGCAGTTCAGTTGCTCTGTGTTGTATTTGTGAGTTTTGTGTCTAACCAAAGGACTAATTCCCTAAGTAACAGTGCTGAATAAAATCTTTGATGCATGTGCATCTACAGTTTTTAAATTCATGTTCTCTGTTATTGTTTGTTTGCTGTGTTGGGCGTCAGAACCTAGAATTTTGCACTTGAAACAAAAGGAATCAACCACTGAGCCATATCGCCACCCCCTAGCTTTTGTTTTTAAACACTTGAGAGTAATACTATGATCAATTCCACTTACTTTCTAAAGTGGAGTCTTGTGACTACTCCCAGCTACAAAGGATTTGCCCATAAATTTTCCTGCCCCTCTGCCAATTCTTGCCCATTGTTTCCTTCAAGGACTTCCTTTATATCTTTAAAAAGTACCACTTAGCACTCAGTAGGGAGCAAACTCTGTGAGAACATGGTCACCCTGGTCTGCAAAGTGAGTTCCGGGACAGCTTGGGCTACAGGAGTTCAAGGCCATGCCTTAGCTACTTAGTGAGCACAAGGTCTGCATTACAGGAAACACATAGCACAGAGAAAAGCTAATCTTGGAAACCCATCACACCATTTACACCATGAACACACAACACACTCCGAATATTATTCCACTTAGGTGACGCCTCTGCTCACAAGATTAAATTCCATGAAAATATGTGGTATTGTTTGGGTTTTCACATTCCAATATAAACAGTCCTGAGTCCTAAATAATAATATATATTGAAATAAAGTAAGAAGAAAAACATTGAGAGAAGGGTGTGGATTATTGAGAAGCAGGGAGAGTGACAATGGGATGTGAAAATTTATCTCAAAAGAAGGATGTATCTAGATAAAACCAAGAGTAGAGACGATGCAAGTCTTGCCAGCTATGTAGTTTATCCATAGATCACGTTTGTAATATGTGGATTTGGTATATAACACCACAACAGTGGAAGAGAAAAGATAGAAAAGAATATTAAAAATAGTATCCAGGTGGTTTAGTATATAGCATTCAGTTGCCAGGACGACCATAACAATCCCACCTAGCTCCTGTGACACCATGTCCAGTTTCGCGCGGCACTGGGATACCCACCACTGGAACAACACCTCTATTGAAAATACTGGGCGTGTGAAAAATGTATACTGGCTTAACATTTATTGAATCAAAAATCTAGCTTTGTGCTATATCTTGGGAAAGGGGCTCTATTGATGTTATAGAAAAGCGAAGCTTTGAGATTCTTCGTAGGGGAACTGACATATCTGGGTTAAGAATTAAGGGGAAGGACTAGAGCAATCGCTCTTAAAAGAATACACTGCTCTTGCAGAGGACCTGAGTTCGCTTTGCAGCACCCACAATGGTACCTCACAACTATCTATAACTGCAGCTCCAGGGCATTTAATGCCCTCATCTGATCTCTGAGAGCACCAGGTACACACAGGGGCATATATATGCATGCAGGCAAAGAATTCAACCCTATAAAATAAAATGTAAATGAATCTTTAAAAATGAATTGAGACTGGAGACTTGCACAGATCTAGACCAGCTCTTTTCATCCTCAGATGACAGACAGGGCAGGCTGGCTGACACAGACGTATCTAGACCTCAACAAAGCAAAGGTAAAGGACCTCATTGCACTGAAATTTTTTTTGAATCTTGTGTAAATAAAGAAATGTGATTATCAGGTAAAGAAAACACAATATATCCACCAGGACGAGGGAAAAAATTGAAACTTAGATTATCTGATAAAAAGGTGATGAACTTATCAAAGCGATGCTGAAGTTTAAAAAGCACCCAGATGAGGAGTGAGAAATTTGGGGGAAAGGTGCCATTGTAGCTGTGTCTTGACAAATTGGACGGTACATAAGAGAATGGGATTTTTACCTTGGAGAGCATCAAATATGAGATTGAAAATTTACCGTCGCATGGGAAGAAGCAATTCTCTGCAGCAACAGATCAGACTAGTTGAATGCTAAAAAGGAAAGACTGTGGGATTTAAATATTATGTCTTTTTAAAATAATAGGTTATATTTCCTTTCAGCCAGGTGAGATCCCAAATGCTTTCTCTGTTACTTCAGGCAATCCTCTTAACTGTAGAAGGGAGATGTTTTGCTTTATTTTATGGAGACAGAAATAGAGCCAAAGGGCTCAGAACCAACAGCAAGAGCTCAAACATTTGAGAACCGCCTATTCATTTTTTCCAGCAATGGAGATCTTATCTCCTCAAAGGTATTTACAGTCAGGTGACCAAGACTGGCTGGAGGAGACAGTTAAGGGAGGCTGAGGGCTACAAAGATATGAAAGTTAAATTCACATTTCTGAAGAGAAGCAGTTGATGGGAATTGAATTTAAAACTGTTTCCCCCAAAAAGCCAGTACTAGGGGGTGGGGGAGGAGGGTCGGTGGAGGGACTGGGAGGAGGGGAGGGAGTGGGAACTGGGATTGGTATGTAAAATTAAAATAAGATTGTTTTCTCCTTAAAAATAAAAAAATAAAAAAATGATGATTTTACTTTTGAGGCAGGGTTTTCTCAGTAGTTATGGAGCCAGTCCTGGAACTCACCCTGTAGACCAGGCTGGTCTCGAACTCACAGAGATTCACCTGCCTCCGCCTCCCGAGTGCTGGAATTAAAGACATGTGCCACAGCCGCCCAGAAAGATTATTTTCTTTAAAAAAAAAAAGTTAAAAAACTATTTCATATAAATTTATTTATGTATTTGGGTAACAGCATTTTTAATTAAAAAGTAGATTAAAACGTTAGGTGAATAAGCTTTTCCACCTGAAATAAGAGTTAATGAGTGTTGGGTTCCTCCTAAGGAGCATTCTAGCCAGCTAAAGATTACCCTGCATTGTTTCTTGTTTCAGATAAGAAAGCTATGTGGCTATGCCAGATACCAGACATTCTAGTGGGTTCCTATTTGTAAAGAGGGCTGGGCTGAGGGAGGGAAGGGTTAGGGTCAAAGTCTCCTTCACTCTAATTGCTGATTTTTGGCGAATGGGATTTCTTCTTTCCTTTTTTCCTTTGTTTTTGCTCCAGTGGTGAGAACTGACCCCATGTGTACCAGGCAGGCACGTTGCTACTGTCCAGTGTGTGAGTCCCCGCCTTAGGATTTCTGAAGCCAGAAAGCTACATCTGATGTGGAGGCTGAGAACGGCAGTGAGTTTCAGCCCTCAAAGGACCCGTGTGAATGCCTTCTGAAGTCACTGCCTCCATGTCTTCTTGGAGGAGTTGACTGTTTACTGTGGAGTGGAAATCAGAGAGAGAAAGCAATAACTTTGTTGTGCACACTTTGGGGAGGAAGAGGAGCATGCTGTGGTTCACCTCCTTAAGAGCAAAACCTCTCCCCAGATATGATGAGGAGGGTGTGTTATTTCCGCCAGGACCTTCTTTTTAGAGATTTCTTTTTCCGTTTGTTTTAGTTTCGTTTTTGAGACAGGGTTCCTCTGTGTATTGCTGATTATCCTGGAACATCACTGTGTAAACAGTGCCTCAGATCTGCCTTCCTCTGCTGGAATTAAAGATGGACAACCACCATACCCAGCTAATTTTTATGGATTTCTTTTGTAAATGTATTAATATGGAATCCTGATCAGGAATTAATAGTTTGATAACAATAGAAACCATGCCATTTAGGCCTTTTTTATGCATTTTAAGTACTACAGAAGCCTCCCTTTGTTACTGCAAGGAATTTAATTATGTAAAACAAGCTGTAATGGTCTGTCCTGTCCCTTTAAGAGATAAGCCCCACCCACTCCCCCCTCCACTGAGGCAGGCTGATCTTTCTTTTGCTTCCAGCTTGAGTTCTTTCCTTTTCAGTCACTCTCGCAAAGAGGCAGCTTCTGCCTCTCTCCCTTCTCCCAGCTTCTCCCCTCCCCCTCTCTGTTTCTTTCTCTCTCTCTCCCTTTGTCTCTCTCTGCTCTTCTCCCATCTCTCCTTCCCCCCTTTCCCTTTCCCCTCCATAACCCACTAAATAAATATTCAACCCCACTCTGCATGGCGCTGCAGGGCTCCCTGCCTGGGAC
>LOEQ01010806.1:18578-36903 GCA_001685075.1 Bramus lutescens | reverse complement strand
GCCAATTTTCCTGCTGACAAATACAGCAAGGAATACAGGTCCACAAGGAACTTCCTAGGCCTTGAAGACCTGGTTTTCGTTTGACTTTAACAACGAACCTTTCATGCCTCAATCTTAGGAGTGGACCCTTTTCAACTGGAGGGAAGCCCTCCTCTTAAAACTCATTGTAGGTGGTTGGTATTTTAAAGAAGTGCTGGAACTTAAGATGTAGCTCAGTTGGTAAAGTGCTCGCTGGCATACAGGAGGCTTGATTTTCAGCATCTGAGAGATGGAGGCAGAAGGATCAGGATTTCAGGGTCATCCATGACTAGGTAGAGCATCCCTACGCTACCCAAGTTCCTACCTGGAAGTTATGTCTGCACATCAGCAAAGCATACTCATTCTTAGGAATACAGTAAATTACCTTCCAGGCCAGAGGAGAGTATGACACACTCCAAATCTAGGGACAGACCTGACAATGGATGCACATGAGTTAGCTGAAAATGGAAAGCTTTTAAATACAACTCTGAAGCCTGAGCCTTACACACACAAATCACCTTGTCCAGAGTGGGCATAGGTGATACTGTATTTTTGTTAAAATACCCTCTGTGGTTTGAGTGGAATAGAAAACCATTGTCCTGGGGGACTTCTAGGAACCCCTTCTCATTAATCACCCCAGCTGTGGACAGACAGCCTGCATAGGAAGACCAGCGTCAGGGCAGAATCTAGGAAGAAAGTTCAATGCCAGAAGCCGATTTATCATTTTGCCCACTGCGTTTCAAATTCTCCTCTTTTTTTCTCACCCCTTGAGGGGTGCTTCCTTGGTGTTCACTTAAAATAATTTAAGCATCCCACAGTGTGAAAGGAGCTTGGCTTCCTTGATCTGTCCGTCATTTCAAGGAGCTCAATAAAAATTTAGTTTCGGTGTTCGCTCAATGTGCAACTTTCGTGTAGAGGTCTTATGTTGTAAACCAGATTCCTCTTTTCATCTGGTCACCCCCAGGGAAATTGTGTATTTGAAATTCAAACAATATTTGGGCAAAAAGAATTTCTCATTATATTCGGTGGGGAAGGGCAACGAGAGGAAAGCGCTGGGAAATGATTGACTGACATTTCTATTTGCCAGTTTGACTTCTCCACCAGTGGCAGCCGGGGTTTGGGGCAGCCAGAGAACTCCAGCTTCCTGGTGTGGACTAGAAATGCTAGACTCCTGGAAAATAATTGGGAGGAAGAAAATTTAAGGGGCCAGGAGTGGATTTGAAGAGTCAGTCTGACCTCAAGCTGGGATTGTCGGTAACAAAAAGTGAAAGGCAAGCAGAGTTCCGTCTTGCGCAGCTGATTTCTGGGGATCTGATGGTGCACGTTCTAGAATCTCGGGTCAAAGGGCACTCAGAAATCACCTGGGTTTACCTCTTTAACATGATGCTCATCAGGGTCCTCGATGGAGTCACACAAAATGCGCTTTCTGAGCACTAACGCAATGTTTAGCACACAGTAAGGTGTTTAGGGAAGCAGACGGGATCAGGACATAACTCAGTAGACACTTGAGTAACATATGGTTTCTGGGGGAGAACCACAACAGCCAAACTGCTGGGGAGACAATAATCCGTGCTGTGTAGGAGGAGTTGGGGGGAAGGATGTCAAAGTTCATTGGGAGCCAAGTACTCCCCCAATAACCTTCTAAACCTACCAGCTCTTGCAAATAAGTCCTCTCATTCACAGGTGGTGACAGTGATGCTTAGAGAGGCAAATTTGCCTTCTCAAGTGACACAGCCACTGAGGTCATTTACAGGAACCTGGAGGAAGAGAGGACATAGTGACCTTGTTTTTACCTGCGGTGCTTTTCTGGGGAGGTTCCAAAGGACAAAGATGGGCTTTTGATGCTACCAGGGAAAGGAACGCAGAGAACAAAGGCACTGGTGGCATTTGAGAGTGGAAATGTGACAACCCCCCTTGGGGCGGGCTGTATGGTGGAGGAGGGGATGCTGGAGAAGAGGATGGTCCAGGACAGGCATTTGAAGGCGCAGCATTCTAAGGAGTTTGGAGTTATGGTGGAATGGAGTTGAGAGGACACTCAAAGTGTTGGGAGGAGAGCAAGTATAATAGCATTGTGAGTCCTGAGAGTGAGAATAATAATTTGGGGATTTTGGCTCTGTCATTTCCCAGCTATGTGACATAGATAGTATTAATTGTCAACTTGACTGAAGCTAGACTCACCTGGGAGACGGGACCCTGGGCAGGCCTGGGGACGATTGTTTTGCTTGATGTTAATTGCTATAGGAAGACCTACCTGTTGTGGGTGGCACCATTCCCTGGCTGAGATCCTGGGCTGCACAGATGGAAAAAGGGAGCCGAACAGCAGTGTGAGCCAAACTCCTGCTGCCTTGTTTCCTTGCTGTGGTGGACTGTGTCCTTATAAGAGTCAGACATTTGCTCCCTTGGAATGATAGGTCCATTTTCTGTTGGCATAATTATCATTTATATAATGAATACATGTAGAGTACATAGAGAAAGACCTAGCACATAGTCAGCTCTTTATGAATGTTGAATATAATTGTTCCCTGTCAGGAACTTAATTCCTAATGGTGTATATAGACCGAAAAGATAGGAGGAGTCCCAGATGTTGGTCGGGAGTCTATTATAATAGTTTAGATAAGAGGGGTTGTTGCATGGCCTTTCCTGGGAAGATGCAATGTCTGTTCCTCAAGACAGAGAAGGGGCACCAACAGATCAATGAAATGCTTCCATCTGAGTCTAGCTTGGTGAGTCAGTGAGTTCATTGGAGTCACCTACAGGAACCTGGGGGACTCTAAGGCAGCCATCCTCCATCCAATTTTCCAGCCATGGATAGCACAGAAGAGTCCCACTGTGGCACAGACTGTTCATGGAAAGCTGCCCAGTGAAGAGTTCCTTTGGCAACAGCCACGTCACCAAAAGGTCCCGCCCCTGTCAACTGTTCACATGGTGGTGGTTGGAATCTTGGCAATAGGAAGGGCTCCAGGAGGAAGGTGTCAGTTTCCCCACTTCTTCCATGAGGGAAAACTTCAATGATAGGGTCTCACTCTGTAGCCCAAGCTGGCCCAGAATTCACTCTGGGCTTTGGGTTGCCTTCAAAATAGATAATCTTCCTGCCTTAGTCTTCCAAGTGCTGGGATTTATAGGCATAAGCCACCATTCCCAGCACGTTGAAGAAATTTTAATAGACCTCACCTCATGAGAACTCTGGCAGATGATCATGGCTGCCCTGCATTAAGGGGATGATAGACATGTCCATGCTGGAGAAAATAGCTATGATGGTCAAAGAGAAAAAAAAAATAGCTGTGATCTACCTGGGGGCGGGGTGTCTAAGAAACACTCAGAGCTGGAATCTGCATTCCTCTACTTCTGATTGGCAGTGGAGGTAAATTCCCATGTTGGCTCAGATAACTCTGAGTAAGGACAGCAATGCCTCACAGTGGGGAGGAGAGGAGCTTGGTTGAGGTTCATGGTATGAAAAGCGCCGCAGGGGACAAAGAAGACAGGCAGAATAGTCCTGTGCTGGACTTGTTTCTGTGCTTCTTGTCTCCTCCTTCCCAGGAAGCCCCATCTCCATGCATCCCTCCTAAGCCCCTGTGCCCTTTATAGATGCCCCCCCAAAGGATCAGGGAATTAGGATCTTGGGTGCCAATCACAGCAGGCAATGTTTCCTGTTGTTGCTTTGAGGTGAGTTGGATGGGAGTGATGGGTAGGCAGAGGAAAAGATTTGAAGGACAGTGGCACGTTGTAGAAACTGAGTTGTGTTTTGATCAAAGAATATCATGTGTCTTGGGGCTGTTAAGGGTCTTATTACCAGGAGAGTCTTTGGATCTGGGACCCAGTACGCTTGGGACTCCTTGCCCTGATGTGAGACTATGTGCTTGGTGTTGTGGATGTGACAAGGGTATACTCTGGCCTCTGTTCATTGCCGCTCTGTTTGCTGGCTCCATTGCTGCAGCTGACACTGCTACCGTGACGGGTGAGGACTCAGATTGTCCCATGAGTTACATGCACATTAGGGATTCAGACAAAAGGAGCCTTGCATCTGAAGGGGTGACTCTTAGAAGAAAATTACCAGGCTGCTGTCAACCAGGCGCTCTGTCTCTGCAGACTTCAGACAGGTTGTAGCGTGTCAGGCTGGGGCTTGCCTGGACTTGGCAGGGGTCCTACGGGAAGACAGAGTCAATTACCCAGAAAGGGTTCCACTTAACGTTCCCTGAAGCTCTCAGGCCCTGCCCTGGGCCTCCACAGCCTTGCTGGCCTCTGCCAAAGCCCGTCATTCTGTGTTGCAGTTGGCTGCCTGCCAACCCTGTCTTTGGGCATGTCCAATGCCACCCGTTCCAGGGGGCCAGCCTCCAGCCCTCATCAGTCTAGAGCTCCTGGTGCTGGCCGCTGGCCAGTGGCTTTCCACTTCTCCCCTGCCGGCCCAATGGCAGGATCCTTGGGGGAGGGAGGGACATCAACAAGTTGCCTTGTCTATGATGTTTCTTGGCAGGTGGCCAACCTCCTTCTTGCTGCACAAACATGCTACATGGTCCTAATCCTCCTCAGTCACCTGCCCAAAGGGCAGTGTGTAGTGACAGTCTTAGGCTTTGGAGTCAGACAGACCAGGGATTGTAGCCTAGCCCAGCCACATAGCACTGTGTGACCAAGCGCATGACTTTAACCTCTTTGTGTTTGAGTTTCACTAATGGTGAAATGGGAATAATAACAGCGCAGAGCTCGAAGGACTATTGCGACGATCAAAGAGAATAGTGGGTGTTCAGTCCTGCGCGTGCCTGGCGCATGATCAGTGCTCAGTAGACAGGCCTTCCTTTCCTCTCTTCTCATCCTTTCATCCTCTGGCTCCCTCCTTTATTCAGTCTGCCTTTATCAGGACATTTGTGGTTTCTGCCCTTTAGATACTGGAATTGGAGAAAATGTAGCCTCTAGTCCAGTCATACTTATTATTCCTTCCCAAGTTTATTCTAGAATTTGCAAACTACACCAAGGAATTCAGCTTTGCTTCCCCCACTAGTTAATTCATAGGCTCGGAACCTTGGGTTCTTTTAGGTCCTAGGAGCCACAGACTTCTATTTAAACCCTGAATTTTTACATTTTCCAGATGAACCCCCCTTTGTGCATCCCAGCGGCCTTAGTCATGTCTAAGATGCAGAAGTTCAGAAGTTGCAGCGTTGACTTTACATCTCAGGGCTTTGCAGGTACGATGCTATAACGGAACACCAGCTTTAGCAGTGCTCAAGAGGTAGAGGGCAAACCCCACAGTTGTTTAGCCATTAGGGTACTCAGCAAGCACTGATTGGGAGCCAACAATGTACCTGGGACCTGAGAATTTAAAGGCAAAAAAAGACGTGACTCCACCCCCCTTCACCTGATAGGGAAGTGAGAATGTTAGTGGGTCATTATTGTAGAATGTGTTCTGACAGACACGCAATAAAGTCACTGAGGGAGAGAGGAGAGGCATCTAGAAGGCACTGGGGAGTCAGGTTTGATGTCCAGTAGGACTTCACTAAGAACTGGAAATAAAGCAGGGCAGTGGTGGTGCACGCTTTTAATCCCAGCACTCTGGAGTCAGACAGGTGGATCTCTGTGAGTTAGAGGCCAGCCTGGTCTACAAGATCTAGTTCCAGGGCAATCAGGGCTACTTGATTACAGAGAGAAACCCTATCTCAAACAAACAAACAAAAAAACAAAAGAACTGGAAATACAGAACCCATTTTCTTCTATACCATGGGTTCTTTTTCCTATTTGTAAAAATGCTCAAGAAAAACGCCTCATAGGAAAAATCACTTATCTCCTCTCACGGTTTCAGAGGTGTCGTTGTGATCACTTAGCTCCGTGGTTTCTGGGCCCACTCATGGATGGTGAGGAAGAACACGATGGTGGGTCCAGTGTGTGGCAGAGGAGGACACACACCTCATTGTGTACAGAAAGCAGAGGCCATGGGGAGTGAACTTCTGGTGGGGAGCTTGCCTCTCTTGCTTCGGTACCTGGAGCTGCCCATGTGCTATATGACAATGTCCACTTCAGGGCAAGTTGTCCCACATGTCCACCCTCTCTGGCCACACTCCCATAGCACACTCTAGGAAGTGTGCTTTTCCAATCTCCTAGGTGTCTTTCAATCCAGTCGAGTTGGCTGTCAAGAAGAACCATTACAGGCCTCTGGGAAGGTGTGGATGGAAAGATAGAGAAGTTTACCATCTAGTGGGCTCTAGCCACCAGCAGTCTTTCCACTATGGACTCTTAAAAACCTATCACCAAGTCTTTGTCCAGAACTGTTTCTGGGGGGGTTCAGGTTGCATTGAGGGCAGGAGGCATTCTCTGGGTGCTTCTCAGAATTATGTCACTGGCCCCCATATTTCTCTCTCGTCATGGAGGTGAGTTGGTGAGGTGGAACTGGTAGATGCCATGAGCAGTGAATGCACCCTAGCCCTGCGCTAATTGTGCTAGACAGAGCTGTTTAAATACCACCAGACAGAATATTACTCAAATTAAAATGAGGCCTTAAATGTCATTATTTGTGTCATTATTAATAGCCCCTAATTGTGTTCTCTAATCATCATGAAATTATGTTAGTATTAATATTCACGTCCAAGCTGCCTAGGGAACTTGGAAGATTTAAAAAAAAATTATACCATATGTCAGTTCCCATGAATATGAAGCACAGACTGGTTTTAGCACTTAAGCTCGGCTGGAGATGTCCGATGAGGACTTGGGGCAGGGCTACCCCTCCTCTCCTGCTCTCAGGTCCCTCTCCTGGCAGAGCCTTCCTGCCATCAGTAGGCCTTGTTCTCTGGGACGAGCCTTCAGGTCTCTGCTCTCCTTCCTGCTGGCAAAGGGTTCTTGTGGTGTTGACAGTCCCCAGCTACAGCCCTGCCCCTCTCTCCTCCAACCCAGAAAGATTTGGTTGAGACAGCTGCGCTGACACACTCTTGCCATGTCACCCTTTGGAGACTGAGGCGGGAACCTGAACCAGTTTCAGGCTAGCCTGGGCGACAGAAATAAAAATATGTAGCAGCTCTGTCTGTCCTCATTCTCCCTCTGACTGGCAGCCCCACCTTAGCATACTCTGGAATTGCCCCACCCTGCCCACCCCACCCAGGGGAGTACATGCCAAACTTAGCCCAGAAGGACTATTCAGACAGAGGAAAGACTCAGCCTTAGGATGCACAGGGAATCTATAGCATCTGCACACACGTGGCCCCACCTGCCGTCAAGAATGACCATGTAGGGGTTAAAATCATATTGTCCTCATTGCTGCTCTTTCTGGACAACCCATGCTTTGCCTAATGCTGACTTTACCGGGACATCTTTAGGGGAAAATGGCTACTCCTAGTGACAGGATATGGCTCAATTTGCATGCTGTAATGGTGTGACAGAGGCAGGAGAAGCTGAGCTATGCCTCTCCTCATGCCACATGGGACTCTGGTTCTGTGTCCCCCTTAGACTGGCATGATGTGTAAGAGGTAGGGTGGTGACAAGCAGGTGATATTGCCAATTAGAGCTCCCCGCCCTGTGGGGATGTATGGGGTGAGTGCCCCGAGATACCCAGAGGCATCAACCTCCTGCTGACATCACTCAGGAGCTCCTCTTCAGCGCTTCTACAACATTCCTTTAGGCTGCCTGCTCAACGCCTCAGTCATCCACTAATGGAGTCCACGTGACCACGATGTGTCAGACAAATCTGGGGCAAGTGCCTCACTCTCTTCCCGGAGCCCTTGGAATTCTCTGGAACTGAGAATATTCAAATGCCTTTCTTGGTGAAACAGCAGGCTTCCAACCCCCCAAATATTATGACTTGAGTTAAATATAACCCCCGAGCATGAAAATAACAGTACAACACAGAGAGCAGGGAAGCCATGGCGTGAGCGCCTCGCAGGCATGCTGGTGTACACAGGCGCACATAGTCTGTGTCACCCTGGGTGTGGCAGGGCACCCTCAGACCCCACATCCACATAGGCAGAAAACCCACAAAACCACACAGAAGTCTTGGTGCACTCTGGGCTGGGGAGTTGCTTTTCTGGCTTGGCAGGGCCTTAAGACTGTTGGCTTCTATATATACCGTCTGTGCTAATCAGATGTGGTTTGACTTCAGGGTGGGAAAAGGAACTATCTGCGCTGTGGTGTGGAAAAGGGAGACTCGCTTACTTTCTCGCCTGTGAAAGGGAGGCTTGAGTAGGACACGCCGTGTCAGATAAGGCTAGGCAGGCTGACACTTATTTCCCAGCTCAGAGAGCACAGAGCATCACCCCTCAGCCACTAGGATGCATTTAAAGCTGGTCTAGAAGGACTAAGCGTTGACCTGTGCTAGGGAGGTCGGCAGATGTGTGGCCTGTGAACCATTCCACGGCCTCCCTGCTTCCCTGGTAACCACGTGCCTAAGTTTATGCTGCAAACTCAGTGGGTCGCAGATGTGCAAAAGGTCTCCTGAAAGTCAGTCTCTCTGAATTCCAAACCCGGTGATTACGGTAATTGTTGGCCCAGGGCTGGATTTGAACCAGTGAACCTTGCCTAGAATCAATGAATAGGCCCCTTTTCAGTGCTATCCGCCCCACTGAGTTACCCAGCAACGCAACCGTGACTGCTCCTCTCCCTAGCATGCGGAGCCAAATAACAAACAGCTCAACTGATTCCAAAAGAGCAGATTTATTGGTACTGTCTTTGTAACCTGGGTTCTGTCACCACATAGTAGGACTGATTGTATTTGTAACAGGCTTTTACTTAACTTCCTGCCCCTCATCAGGGAAGTGGGAGGTCTGTAATTATCCCCCACTGTATAGGTGAGGGCAAAGGCTCCATGGCTTATGAGGAATGGAAGTGGAGTTGAGCCAAGCCTTCTGATTGTTCCAGCAACAACTAGGTAGCTCTTTTTTTTTTTTTCCTTTAGATGTATCACCCCACTCTGAGGCAGTTTGGGAATGCTGGCAAAAGTCAGGTGCTCACTATACCCTGAATTCCTTTATTAGCAATGGTGTTGTTGACCCCCCCATCCTTTCTCAAATCTGTTCTTTCTTTATAACCACGTTTTAGGTATGCACAGGGCCATGTCCAGAAGGTCACCTGGCAAAGTGCTAGTGGAAGGGGGCAGGCAGGGTTTTCCTCTCCGTGGGTGTCTGCTTTTGTTCTCTTCATTCTGATCCCCTCAAATCTGCAAGCAAATCAGAGCACTTCTCCCTCAGGCCCTCTCCGCGGTGATGGGTGATCGCATCTGGAGGCAACTGAGTGGGAGAGGGCCTGGGGTGAAGAAGGTGCTTTGGAGTTTTAGGGAGAGGGGAGAACAATACTACAGGCACTTACTTGGGTGAGGCACCTACCTGGGACCTGCCTGAGCATTTCTTCCTTTTCCTTGCTTGAGGCAAATGACGTAAAAACCATTCTGGAAGGACCCAGGAACTGCTTGACCCCCTCACTGCCCGTGGCCCCTTCCGTCCTGGGACTCTCTGCCCGGTTTTCCATCTCTGTGCCCTATCACATACCCCCATCTTCTGCTTCACAAAACCTTTGCTAGAAGTTGACAAAGCTGACTGGCTGCTTAATGTGTTACAGGTGTTGTTGCTAGGCAACCACCCCACTCCACAGCTCAGGCTCTGTCAGCCCAGATCAAACCCCTGGTAGCACTTAACCCTGTAACTGCTTAACACAAACACTAATTACCCAGGTTCGCCAAACAGCACATCCGTAAGCCATGACCAAGGGTTGCAGGGTGGACCTGAAGAACCTTCAGCCCTTCAACCACTACTTCCTACCACCAAGGCCTGGGCCAGCAGCCCCATGCAGGATGGCAAGTCACTCTGCTTGTAAGTGACATTTCCTCTTTGGCCATCCTGGGTGAACTACAGGACAGAGGACATCGGTAATCCTTCAGTACTGAATTCTGCTGAAGTCAAATAAATACCTCCAATTTGCTGTTTTCTGATGTCCAGGGGGAGAGTTTGTGGTTTCTGTTCCTTCATTTTAAGCTCCTGTTAGGGTAAGATTCTTGGCTGGAACGTCATAGTTTTGCTGAAATCCATTTCTCTGTGGGCTGAGATGGTGGTCTCCTTTGGGTGGGTTCTTCTGACACTTGTTTTTATGCTCTGTCTTCCCCGAGGCTCATTCCCCCTGATTGAGCAGTGCATGTACCCAGAAAGCTCAAGTTGTGTGTAGGAAGATACCAGGATTATCATAGGGACCAAACTCCAGCAGAACTGATCTGTCCTGAGCTGGCTGCCTTTTCACAGCAGGTGGTCCTGTTGCTCAGATCTTAGGGTGTGCTCAACATCAGTTGATGAATGCGTCGCCAGAGCCATGTTTTAAATTTCTGTTTTTCAAACCAGAGTGTCTCCCCACAAGGATGAGACAGACCAGTGAGTGGCAGAGAGAATGCCTCCATCTCTTCTACTTAACCCTTTCCTCAAGAGACTGAACTCTCCCTATAAATAAGACTCCTATAAATAAGATTCCCACATGGGTGAATCTTCTTTTTGCTGGTTGCGCTGGTGGAAATGGGAAAGTGCGGGACTACTGGGCCATGGAAGCATGCAAGTTCCATCTATCTTCAATAAGTGGTTTCTCCCAAACTGACTGTCACCTTCCCGTGATGCCAGCTGCAGGAGGGCTCAGGAGTTCACTATCAATCTTTACCAACTGCAAAAATCCAGTTAGGCCTTCTGTTAGTAGGTGTCTGAGGGACAGAGAGACTCTGTAGTCTCTGAGCATCCGGGCTTGTTGCTTAGCACGTCCCCCCTCAGAGCCTACCTCAAAGTCAGTATTCATCTGGGAATGGCATTTAGTGGTCATACCTTCATGCGGGTTTTCATTTGACCTGCCTCGTGGATCTAGCTTGTGGAGAAGACTAGTTGTAGGCTGCATGGGAAAACTGAGTCAAGGAGGCTAATAACCCCTTCTAGTCTCCACTAGAAAGCAGAACAGCCATGGCTCTAAAGCCTGCCCCTGAGCCCAACTCTGCTTCCAGAGACGCCCAGAGAGGTTAAGTGACTTCCTTGTGACCTTGTGCCAGTGAGTGGTGTCACAGGGACTGCAAAGCAGGCTTGATTTGATTCCAGATTCCTTTCGTAATCTGTCTCCCAGGCTGCCCTGCCTTTCAGAGGTGTCCCTCCAGTTTCTGTGCATCCTCACAGGTGACAGATCCTCCAGCACAAAGTGTGTTCTAGGCTGCAGCATGTGGTCTTGGATGTATTGTGTTCTTAAGTGGGAGATCACGAGTCCGTTGGCTCCTTCTTTTCTTGGTTGAGCAACATTGGTAAAAAGGGACGAAAGGGGAGATAAGGAAGGGGGAGGAAACAGAGAGAGAACAAAGAGAGGAGACCCGAGGGTGAGGAGAGCAGGAGAGCAAACACACACTGAGGAAAGAGGAGGAAAGGAAGGGAAGACAGAAACACATGACAGGCTCGTGCACACGTGTGTGCTTCCATGGAGGCTCAGAGAGGTGGGGTGACTTACTTGTGATCTTGTGCCAGTGAGTGATGGCACACACACCTTTTTCCTGTAGCCGATGGCTCCACTCCCCTCCCACATCTTGAGTCAGGAATGCCTTGGCTTTGGGCTAAGTCACTGTTGCCAGCTGGTGGCATTAAGAGTTGGGATTGCCAACTCTTTGGGAACATCATCACAGCCCTGGCTCCTTCCCAGTAGACCCAATAGGTCATGGAAAGCCCCAGGTTGGGTAGCTAAATTAGGGTAGTAAGAGATTGCACACTATAGGTGCAAGTGGGGAGGGGCGCGCTCCAGGAGTTTTAACACTTTCATGTAAGTAGTGTCTCCATCAAGTATTAATAATGTTCCTATAATTGATACTTCAGGGCAATAACCTCTGACAAAATGGCCCTGATTAGCAGATAATTGAGTGTGTTGGATTGTGTCCTGAGAGAGATGAATGCCAGGCAAGGCCCATTAGCCCATCATAATGACCCCTTTTGTCAGGTATTAGTGTCATTAAGGGCCTGCTCTCTGAAATCAGTCCCTTTATTTAACTCTTTTCCCTAATTATATGGATCATTTTACAAATCAAAGCAAATGTTTGCATACAGCCCCTGGGCATACAACAGGAGAGGTGAGGGAGGAGCAGGGATTCCTGAATGGGAAGCCTTTCACAAGGAGGACAAGGTCACTGTGAGTTTTCTAGAGGAGTTGGGTTCCCTAGGAAACCCAGCCAGTGTCACAAGAGGGTACAGCATACCCTGTTGGCTAGGGGACTGGTGTGTGTGTGGGGGCATCAAGGAGGTAAGGATGCACTCCCAGGAGAACTTGAAGACCACATAGAAGCCAACACCCAAATCGTGTTGGCAAAACCACTGGCAGCCTAAACTGAGAGTGTCTAGGTCTGTAACACAGAAATCAGTAGGCTGGAACATGTTGGCACCTGAGCCCAGCCACAGGCCACTTAGAAGACACAGGACCCCCGAGCTAATCATCTGGGTTATGCCCAGAGCAGGCTCACATCTCTGTCGGGAAGTGGGCAGGCACCTTTGAGATTGGTGAGGAGGGAAGAGAAGCAGAACTCTGGTGCTCCTGAGCTGGGGAGATCTGGCCCAGGTGCCCTCACCGAGATCTGCCAGCTCAGAAAGCAGGTGAGTGCCCTAGAGAGTCTGGGAAACTTACAGTCTGATCAGCCCGCAGGCCACACACACGGAGCTGACACAACAGAAAGCCCAAGGGACAGAAAGTCACTTCCTGACCTGTTCTCCCCAGCACCACACTTGGACTCATTAACAAGTAGAGACAGTCCCCCATTTATTCGAATGCCACGACTGACACTCCTTTCCCATCCTGCCCAGCTTGGTGCAAAGGTTTTAATCCTGGGGCGGCTGCAGTGTGAGCAAATCAGAAGGTCACAGTCTCTAGCAAGAAGACAGAGACAAGGGATGGACAGTCTTTGGGCAGTCAGGAAGGATATATTTTTGTATATACCAAGGATGAAGAGGCAGGGAAACCATCCATTACAGGGAAGGGCCCTAACATTGCTGAGCTGGGGAGAAGTTAGTAAATTTGGTACCAGGATGGGTGAATTTCTCTAGAGGATTATGGGTCTGTGGAGGGTCCCAGGGCAGTACCTAGACCCTATTTCCTTCCCAGAGTCCATTTCCACACAGTGACTGTTTGTGGACTGTGCTTTTCTTGTCTTCATCACAAAGGGCCTATGCTCTCCTGATTTGTGTTGAGCCCGGTGCACTTCCTAGCATTGGCCTTGGGTGGAGAGCTGCCAGCCGTGCAGAGAAACTGCCGGGGCTTTCTGCCGAGGAAGCAGAATTTTGGTGGTGGAGTGTGACATTTCTCCTCTCAGAAATAATACCTTTCATTTAAGGTAGGAGAGGTTTGACATCCCGTGAAAATATGATTTCAGCCCTGTTCTGCTTGGAGTGGAGTTTTTCAGTGGGGTCTAGTTGCTGAACCAAGGAAGAACTGATCCTAAGCTGATACAGATGGATGGAGGACTGAGGACCACGATGTAGGACTCTTCCTGGAGTAGGAATTGGTTCCGGGAGACCCTCGCTAGCTATAGCTCTCCTAGGACCCTGATTCTCCTTGGACCTCAATGAATGCTACTCTCAGGTCACAAATGGGAAACACTGAGAATAGAATAATGTGATATGTTTAGACAAATCAATGGGTAGCCATTCAATATTAGAAAAGATTGTAAGTAGCTACATAAAATTCTGTCTATTCAACCAATAAACATTTCTAAACATTACCCTGCCTAGGTCCTGAACTGAGTACTGAGTATAGAAAGAACAAGGCATGGCTCCTGCCTTTGAGGGGCTACATGTGTGTTGGTGTTAGTGTATAAAACACCTCCACTTGATGAATTATATTGTAATGCTGTATAGAAATGCATGCTGGGTGTTACATGAACGCTGTGGGGGAAAAATAATCATCTCTGCCTGGGAAAGAAGGGAAAGGTTTTCCTGAAGACACAATGCTTAAGCTGCGACTTGAGAATTTGCCAGATAAAGGATTGAAGTACAGTACTAGCAAGGACAGCTACAATTTACTAGGGACTCTGTCCATCAAGAGTAGCTGTAATTTGTTGTGGACTCTAGAGTGATGATCACAACCCCAAATTGTCTGAAGCCATTACTGCATGCCAACCACTCTGCAGAACCCCCATCGTGACCTTCTAAGAGGGGCTACTTCTACCACCTCTGCTTTACCGTTGAGGAAATGGTGGCTTTGAGGGAATTTATGAAGACTATATAATCTGCTACAGTCCACACCATTATTAAGTGTTAAGCAATCAAGATTTAAACTCGGACTTCTGAAGCTAAGTCACAAGTACCTTCCCACCTATAAGCTCATCTTCCAGAATGCTGTGCACATATTAGCTTGTGCAATCAACATAGTGACCCAGAGAACAGGTGTCCTTCACTCATTCTCAGGAGGGCCAGAAGACCCACACTGAGAAGAGCCCATTGGGAAACTTGCAGAGCCCATTGGGAAACTTACAGAGGGAACTCCCAATTCTCACCACCCTAGTTTAGAAGGATAAATGGTTTTAAGCCTCAAGTTCTTTTGGGCGAGAAATGAATGGAAGTAAAACTGGTAGTCGACACAGCCATGGCCTCTGAGATGATGTCCACATCTTGATCCCCAGACCTGTGATTATGTTGAGTTACTAGGCAAAGGGTTGCAGACAGAATTAAGGTCATTAATCAGTTGATCTTGATATAGGGAGATGGTTTTGGTTTCTCTGGATGGGATGAATGCAATCCCAACTTCTCTTGGGGAGCAGGAGAGATGCAGGGAGAGAGAGAGAGAGAGAGAGAGAGAGAGAGAATGGACTCAATCTGGCATCTAGCTTCGATGATGACAGAAAGGACTCAAAGTCCAAGAATGCAGGTGGCCTCCACATGCTGGAAGTGGCAAGGAGCCAGATCTTCCCTGAACCCAGAAAAATGTTCAGGCCCTACAAATGTGAATTTTAGCCCCCTGAGACCTACCTCAGACTTCTGAGCCCCAGAGCCATAAGATAAAGTTTGTGTTGTGTTAGCCCTGAAAGTTTACGGCAGGAGGAGTCATCTTGTAAGAGACCTAGCACAGTAGATTGACAAGTTCACTATTAACTGATTAATTTGAAAAAGTGAACACAGATATAGTGTATTGATGGGCCAGAACATTCTATCCTTGAATGAACTCTGTGCAGTAGTGTGTGAAAAATGCAAAAAGTGAATTCTAATGTGAAGGCTGCCTCTGGTGAGAGTATAGCATAGTCAAGGAACTCAAAGACAGCCTGAAGGACCGGAGGCAGTGTTTGTGGGCAAGAGCTGCACAAGACTGCTGGACAGGTAGGCATGGACCATAGTGCAGGACTTTGTGGAACCCGTTAAGGATTTGGGCTCTAACCCTGAGCAATATGGCAGGCACTAGCTGGGTTGTATGTGTGTGTAGAAGTGGTCTGATCTGACATGTATTTTATAAATATCAGGCTGGCACAGTTTAGACAATGCTCTAGAAGGATATAGAGACTACTCCTGGAGAACAGGGAGGAGAATGTTGTAATATCTAGGTAAGAGATGAAGGTAACTTAGATAAGAAAAACAGCATTGACAATGGCTGGATAAACGTAACCTTATTTTGAGGATAAACTGATCAAGGGTGGCAATAGGTCAAATATAGGAAATAAAGGGAGAAAATGGAAATAAAATAGTCTAACCTGATAAAATGACTAAATAGATAAAGGTATCATTTATTGAAATAAGATGGGTGGGATGGGCCATGATAGGAGAAGGCTCCAAGCATTTTGGTTTGAATATATTAGATTTAGGAACCTTTTAGATCCTCCTTCGAGATGTCAAGTTCAGCAGTTTTATAGACAGGACTGGTACTCTGAAACAAGCTTGAGAACTGGGCTAATGATAGAAATGTGAGAGTGTGGTGTAGACACTGAAACCATGGGAAGAGACAAGGACCTGGAACTGACATTAGAAACTCTAGCATTTATGGTGTAATTCTGAGCGTACAACATCTCAGCAATAATCCCACCTGCTTCCAAACACTTCCCCTCCTACTAGCAGTGAGGTGAGGTTGTGAGACTAGACCTAGTTAAAGAGATGTGAGCAGGAATGACAGCGGACATTCTATCTGGGACTTTCAGTCGCTCTCCTTCCTGAGCAGCGTGTTCCTGGGGCCTCTGCTGCTTAAGTTTCTGAGTGGCTGAGTTGAACAGAGTCCCTGAAGGTATGTCCTGGACAGCTGTGGGAGGTGGGAATAACCCCTACATGGTGAGCTGCTAAGCCTGACAATGAGTACTATTGCCCCTGTCCTATACCTATCCTGACCTGACCTGACCTGTCCTACCCTACCATACCCTACCCCTACCCTACTCCTACCTTACCCTACCCTACCTTACCCTACCCTACCCTACCTTACCCTATCATTCCTTACCCTGCCCTAACTTATCCAGGCCCTCTAGTCATACTGGCTGGACATCTGTTTAGTGTTGCCTGATATATACATAGATCTGGATTGATCGAGGCTACAGTTCTCTAGTAGGAAAGAGTTCATCTAGAGCGTCTCAGAGAGCCCATCAGCTATCCTTGCAGTTAGATGTTCTCTAAGTCTCCTCTGGACTCTCTGCACCCTCCTTTTCCCACTAAATCCAACTTGTTCTTCGATGCTTAGATTTAATAAAGTTCTCCATTGGTCTTCATAAGAGGCCTGCCCTGCTCTATTCCTAACACTTGGCCTCTGTTGAGAATGAGAATGACATGCTTATGGCCATTTCCTCCAGGACTTCTGTGCCTGTGCTCCTCAGGCAAGCTCTACTCTGTTGTGAGGTATGACCTGGGTGCACTGCCTTCAAATGGTGTGAGCTCCTCCAAGTGAGGTTCAAGACTTCACCTCCCATGTCTGTGAGACTTCTGAAATGCCTCATTTGCAATGAAGTGCTCACTGAACGTTGGTTGATAGTTTCTCTATGGCTTGTGTACTTGAAGAGGCTCAAAGAATAGAATGTCAAGGCTCAGTCTGGATTCATTTTCTGTCAGACCATTCCTTAAACTCTTTGCTTGGATTACAACCTTTTCCAATTGTGAGACAAAGAACTGTGTACACAACCATTCTGCCCCCATCCACACCAAGGAGAATGAGCCAGAAACGGGTTCTTGTCTGTAGGATCCACAGTGACCTTTGGATGGTGCGGAATGTTGTCAATGCTAATAAAGTCTTTGTACGTTGGTCAGGGCTTGTTGACTGACCAGAAAGAATGACGGCTTTTCTAGGCTCAGGCAGGCAGGCAGCAGAAAAAAAGATGTTTGCACAGACTGAGGGGCAAGACGTGGGACTCCTTGGCTATGAAGCTCTCCCATTATGAACATGCCCAGGAGAGCTGTAACATTTGAAACAGCAGCTTGGGGGTTTGTTGGCTTTGAATGTAGTGGATGTGCTCTTTGGAGCTTGTGTGGTGCCTGGAGCCATATCCAGTTGATTCATTGTGGGAGGATCTATTGAACTCTTCCCCAGCTCAGCTCTCACCTCCCAGAACCTTAGAAGTTACTATGAAGCTGCGTATGGTGGTGCATGCCTTTACTCCCAGCATTCAAGAAGCAGAGGAAGGTCTCTGAGTTCAAGGCTACCCTGGGCTACGGAGTGACTTTCAGGACAACCAGAGCTACACAGAGAAACCCTGTCTCAAAAAGCAAAATAGCAACAACAATAAAAATGTTACTATGCATGTGGTCTTTAGGCGCTCAGTAACCCTGAAGCCAAAACCATGCCAGGGAAGAGTCTGAATGTCAATATTGACTGGCGAGGGCCACTAATCTGCTTTCTGCTCCCCTCATTGCCTCCCATTCATTCCCTTTCCTTTGCTGTCTAGAACCACCACTCTTCAGGGAAATAGACATTGCTCTAGCAAGGGTCCATGATAAAGAGAGAGGAGAATACAGTAAGCGTTCAATGATTGCTGAAATTCAGTGAAGAAGGCACAAGGGGTGCCAACCACAAAGTCATGCTAGTTCAGGCTGCCTTCTGGAAGAAAAAGAGAAATAAATAATAATCACTGTGTTGGGGATAGGGGGTAGGGGCTGGAATGAGAGTTCAGTTCATAAAATGCTAGCCTTCAAGTATGAGGTCATGAGTTTGATTCCCCAGAACCCATGTAAGAAGAGCCAGTGTGGTGATACACACTTGGAAACCCAGTACTGAGGAGACAGAGACGAGTGGATCTCCGGGGCCTGGTAGCCAGTCAGCCTAGCCTACTTGGAAAGTTCCAGGCCCATGAGAGACCCTGTTTGAAAAACAAATAGTGGAAAACAACTGAAGTTGTTCCCTGGTCTCTACACATGCATACATCTCTCTCTCTCTCTCTCTCTCTCTCTCTCTCTCTCTCTCTCTC
>LOEQ01010804.1:5063-34320 GCA_001685075.1 Bramus lutescens | reverse complement strand
AAGCTCTCCCCATCCTCCCCTTCTCACTTCTCTCTCCCACTCTCCCCTTACCCCCACATCACCCCCACCCCCAAAAGTAGTTCCGCTTTTCTTGAAGGACGGAAAGAATCGATCCAAGGGACACACTCTTAAAGCAGAAGTGAAGGAAAGCTGAGTGACATTAGACCTCAGAGAGAAATTACTGCAGCAGGCTTATCCAAAGGACAAGGGGTAACAATCCCATTGGGTTCTGTTTTTGTACATTTTAAAGAGATTCTTATGAATATTTATGAGGTGAGTGGCATATTCATCAAGCTAATATGACCCATCTTTTTCTCCCAAACTAAAGTAGACTGACTCTCCCTTTTAGAGTATTTCTTCCCATGATCCTCTTAAGAAGCTTGGGAATGGGACCAAAACCACAATGAAAATGATATAATGAAGTTGGAGTCTCTTGAGAATGTAGGACCTGTCTGTGTGGGAAAGTGCCCTACTTCCTTAGCTTCTGGGGCAGTGGGAAGACACTAGCTGCAGCGTCAGTTTCTTTAACCACAAAGCAGTGTTGAAAACCCCAAGGGACACAGCAACCAGTTCTTCAGTTCCCTCACTTCTAACTCTGTGCCTCACCAGCAGACACAGCTACACAACTCCTGAGACACAGCTGAGGTCTTCTTCAGTTCTGTCACACCTAATTCTTGCCTCCCCAGTCTCAATACTATGCACGAGCTGAAACTTATACCAATAGGATTTCATGAGAGATAGCTATAGTACATGAGAAGGAAGGGCTAAGAGAAAACCTAGAGTATTAATTTAAGTGACTTGAAAGACTATCAACCATAACGAAAGTTGCAAATAGTACACAAATGAGAAGGAAAATTATTACAATCAGCAGTAGATATGTTGGCTTTAAGGTGTCCACTAGATTTCCAGCTGGAGCTGGCATGTAGGTAGGTGTAAACAGGAACCAAGGCTCTAGAGTTAAGCCTGGTCCATCAATAAAAATTCAGAAGATTTTGTCACATAGATGATATCCTAAATCCTAGGTCTCAATAAGATTAAAACTTAGAGATTAAAATAAAAGGAGAAGAGAAGAGGACCAATAGTAATAGTGAAATGCTCTAAGATAAAGAGATTGGAGAAGAGAGGAAACTATTGAGGGGTTCTAGCATGGGCAGAAAACCCTTACATGATTTGGAACTGGAAGCTAAGTGAAGTACACCAAGAAGAATCATATAGTCACCGTTAAAAGTCCCAGAGGGTGGGGTGTGCATTTAAAAAGGGGGAGATTGTCAGTGGTCCAGATAAGAGAGACACTGAGTGGTTGTGAATGGTCCAGATAAGAGAGACACTGAGTGGTTGTGAACAGTGACAGTGAATTAGGAAACAAGTTTGAGAGGGAATAGCAAGTGAAGAATGGAAGACGTCGGAGACACTGAAACTAAAGGTGTCGTTCAAGAAATGTCACTGCAAAGGGGATCTGAAGAGAAAGAAAGTATCAGGAGAGGAAAACAGAGAAGAGCAACTGAGAAAAGAAAGTTCACTGTGTTAGTGTCTCTGGAAAGATTAATGGAAGCTTCCTGGTCACTAATTACATTGATCTTTGAAATCTAGTTTGTTTTGTATCAGTCTATCAATCAATCAATCTATCTATCCATCTGTCTATCTATCATCTATCTATCTATCAATCTATCCATCTATCTATCTATCTATCTATAGCCTATTTATCTATCTATTTATTTACTTACTTAGTGGTATCTGTCTGTTTGTCTGTCTGCCTCTCTGCTTGTCTGTGGATAACTTGTAGAGTGGATTCTCATCTTCCATCATGAAGGTTCCAGGAATCAAATAAACTCAGATCATCATGTTTGATGATAAGTACCTTTACCCACTGATCCCTGTCAACCTGTTTCACTTTCACCTGTTCTTTCATTAAGTTCTACCTCTGTTTTACCAACATCTGTGAAGTAAACAATACGTTCCCGGTCAGTATTCTACCATGGGCTGGGAGGATTATCTTATAGTCAAGAGATCATTATGCCTTCACTAGTGTCTCTTAAGTAGAGTATGGAAAAAACTGAGCACAAGGAAAGAGTAAAAAGTGGGACCAGGAACAGGCAGAGATGAGCAAAGGAACTTTTGTATACCCTGTTGTCTTAGGTGCTGTCCTATATCTATCTCTTTTCTTGATGCTACAAGTCCATTTCTCTTCTTTCTTACTGGTATCACATCTTTTTCCACCATCCACTAAGCCTGGGCACATGTGTAACAATCTTTATAAGAATTTTTTAAGTTAGTTCTTTGAGAGTCTCACTTGGTGTGTTTTGATAATATACATTCCCCCCAACTCTTCCCAGGCCAACCCCCAGTCCCTACTTTGTGCCTATTATTTTTATCCTTCAAGACCAATTTATGTTGCCCAGATATTCTGAGATGCATAATCTTCTGCTGGAGAGTAGGGGAGTGACCAATTTCTCAGAAATTATCTTCTTACATAAAACTGTCTCTCTTACACCCAGCAGCTAACATCTGCCAGTTTGATTTTAATGTCTCCTTAAGCTTTGAATTCTAGTTTCAGCATGAAATTTTCATGCTAATAATCTGTAATACAAATATACAAATTGTCACCAGTCACCTACATCTATTGCCAATCACCTATGCAAAATTCTCAAAATACGAATTTTTACAATCATTTTGTTCTTTGACAATTTCATGTGTGTGTGGGTATGTGTGGGTGTGGGTGTGCATTTTAATGACTCTGCCCCCAACTCTTCTTTGTCTCCCTCCCATCTCTCTCCTCTGCCAGGCCCTTTTCTAGATTCACTGCTATTACTTTTGTTTTGGTGCATGTATAGTTTAACCAAGGCCATCTATATGATGATTCATTTAGAACTCTCTATCCACTGAAGCCTGCTGGGGTCACCAGTGGTATACAACTACAGACAATGATGCTTCATCTTCATTAATCTATCGATAATAAACAATTCTGCAGTGAAGGGTAGGGTTTTCTGAGTCCCCCCTCCACCCATGGCTAACTGTTGAGGGACCCATTCCTGCGCAGATCCAATGAAGGCATCCGTAGATGTAAATTTGTAACTGTAATACAAGACGATGGCCATTCACAGCTGTCTTACCCAGAAAATGGTACTTCACACCTGTCTCCCCATCATTTTACCTTCTCGGCTCTGGCAATTTTTTCCTGTCTTTTATTCTGCAATGTTCCCTTAGCCTTAGAGGGGAAGATAAATGTCATATTCAGGGCCGAGCACCCATACATATCTTATTCATAGTACCTTGTGCAGCTCATTCACGGCAAAGAGAGGCTTCTCTGATAAAAAAATAAAAACTGAGAGCGACAGCTGCCTATAATGAACATAAACATTAAGAAGGCAATTTGATACTCTGTCAAATACAAAATTCTGAAAATATTAACTTTCAAGTGTTGATAATTCTTTCTCAACGATGTTTGGAAATTTAACTCCTATTCCCACCCATTACACCACCACCCAAAGCTACAGCTTTATTGATCCATGCCTACCTAATGGTCAGCCTATTTCTGGTTCTTTCTTATCTGCCTTCTTCTCATTCTAGCTTGGATCCACATCTTACTAAGAACATCCATACATATTTATTAATTTAAAAAGTAATATAATGGTACTGGTTTTAAATATTTGCATATATACAAATGTATGTACATATGTGTATATGTGTGTACATGTGGATAAAGGAAAAGAGGTACTTGAGCAGGATCTGAACAAAAAATACCGTTGTGTTGTATATCTCATAAAGAGAAAATCCAAGTAGACAACTGCCATCATTACTGCGGCATCACCCTTCCAAGATAAAATTCCCCGTGGGTCAGTAAAGGATGCAGAAGTAAACCACTTTGGAGACGGTTTCTGGAAACATCATCTGCTATACTGCAGGTGAGCAGTCACTTAGATAGTGGAAACCTATGACTGAGATTGGTTAGTGCATTACCTCGATTTCATAGCAAGCTCCCTTACCACCAGAGTCTCTCTACAGAAGAAGCACATTAAAGGAGATGTGGAGAGTGCAGACTGTGCTTCCAGGTCAGCCGCTCCTCAAGCTGCTTCAGAATTCAGTGTTCTGCCTTCAAGAGCATAGTGTACCAATCAATGCTTCTTATTTAAAAGTAAGTGTGCCACATACCCCAGCTGCCAGGTCATGCCTGCATTTTCTACAGACAATAAAAATTTGACCTATGCTACTTTCAAATATAATTAGGAAAATGAAAATTACATAAGCAATGATTTTTCTCATAATAGTTTAGGGAAATTTTAAATATGAAAATATCGTATTTTGGAAAATGTTTTGAATATAACACTCTTATAGAAGGGCAAAATCTTTTACGATTTTATAGAAGATGGTTCATCAGAAAGTATATGTGAATATTTAACAATCTATATATTCTACTTCTAGATGTATAACCATAGAAACCACAAGTATTTTCATTAAAACACTTATAAGACTATTAATTGTAGCTCTATTTTAATGATACAAAACACTTAAGACAGTGTAAATTAAAACTAAACAGCATGGCTCATGGATACATCTAAGTAGTTTAATAATTGTAAAATAATCTAAAGGTGATAATCCTGATAAAGTTGTATAAAAATGAATCTTAAAAACATAAAATTGTTGAACAAAAGCATGTTAATGAACATAATACCATTCCAGTCCACTTTTTAAAACATGGACTATGGAGAGGATTTAGTAATGTGCCTCATTTAAACAGGAGGAACTGAGCTCAGGTGCCTTAAATAACCAAGTACCACACTGTGCACCTTGAATCCCAGAACTGGGAAAGAGGAGCTAAGAGATCCCCTGGAGCATGCTGACCAACAAGGCTAGAAAAATCAATAAGCTCCAGGTTCAGGGGCAACAGAGGAAGGCATTTGATGTAAATCTCTGGCCTCAACATGCACACACACACACACCTACACACATCTGTACACATATACACTATGATGACAATATGTCTCCTTATGAATAAATATATGTACCCAAACACAATAACTACATGATAAAAGTTGTCTTTGGAAAGAGGAAAAATAAATCAACCTGGTGGTTATGATGTAAGTTAATAGTATCTTTAGCCATATATTTTTTTTTAGTTTTTTGAGATAGGGTTTCTTTGTAGCTTTAGAGCCTGTCCTGGCTAGCTCTTATAGACCAGGCTGGCCTTGAACTCACAGAAATCATCCTGCCTCTGCTTCCTGAATGCTGAAATTAAAGGCATGTGTCGCTGCCACCCGGCTCATAATTCTCACTCTTTAAAGACTGTAGCAGAAGTATGATAGTATATAGGGTCAAGTCATGATAAATTATTTATTGTAATTTTATTTTTAATAAGTGAAACAGTGTATGATGTAAATTTATGCTTTGCAAAATCCTTTCATTAGGAACACACTAAAGAAACATTTTAGAGTTATGTCTTTACTTATTTAAATATATATTCATATATTTAAGTTCATATATGAGCATCCACATATGCATATACTATAATATACATGTGCATATTTTTAAATGTGTGTATATGCATATAAATTAACATACCTGCTGATCAGAAACAGAACCTACCTGTGAAGCACTGAGAGAGAGGGCTCAAGCCAAAGGCAAGCTGGATCCTGTGTTTGGAAGCAAGCAATGAGAACAAGGCCATTGGCCTTGCAAGGTACAGGAACAAAATGTGTTTCCCACAAAATTATAGATGACCTGAGCCAGGTTTACTACTTGAAGCCAAGAGCTAGGGAAGGGCTGGTTGATTTGTAAAAGGAGGCTGAAAATAACATTGTTCAAAGGCAGCCTAAGGCTCCAGCTTAAGTAAGGTTGCAGGTCTATGGAATGCTACAGCCACAGACAACAACAACAAAATGACAAATTACATTGCTATCTTAACCACAAAAATAAATGTCAAAATGCCATTATGAGACCTAGTTCTGAATAAAATGTCTAAGAAGCCAGGTAGAGAAAATTGTATCCTATTAGAAAAGGAGAAAAGGAAAGGCTTGTTAAAAAAGAAGAGCCTGGAAAACAAATTTACCAAACATTTTAAAGATTTTTAAATTTAAAGAAGACAAAACGTCAACATAAATTCACTCAAGGTGAAAAAATGTTATAAATCAATCTAACTAAAATGGATGGTTGTGAAAATATTAACTTAAACTACTTAAAATGTATTTCTAAAAGTATTTTTTTCTTAGTCCCAATAAGCTGGATAGTTTCTGTATGGAACACAATCAAAGAGAGATTAGTAAAGTGGTAAGGTATGTGAAGAAATTCTTCCAGAATACACAACATAAAGATAAAAAGTTTTAAGAAATATGAAAGAGTTATTTAAATATGACAGGGTTATTTAAATATAAAAGAAACAGATTGGGAAGCATGGATGGATTTCTACGTATATTTTACAAAAAGATGTTGTCAATTAACAAAAGGATCAAAATGAACCTTCAATTACAAAGGCAAAATAAGACAACTTCAGAAAAGAAAGAAAGGAGGAAAGAAAGAAAAAAATAACAGAAAAGGAAAAGGTGTCTTTTGAATATGGCAAGGATATTGCACCCACAAACTTTCAACACTTGTTGGCTGCATAAGACCTGCACAGACTGAACCAGTCAATATCCCAGGGTGGATAAAGAGCTCACAAGGCTACCACTCCATTGGAAAAAGTCGTCAGTGGACCACTGGAACAGAAAGTAAAGAGTCTATAGGAGCGCGGTCCTCAGTAGATTGCCTCTGCTACAGGGGTCAGCCCTACATGTGCACACGGAAAACATTAACTGGACTCAGTAGATTGCTCATAAAATAAATAGGAGAGGGTGAAAAGTCGAAGGAAACACATGGGTAAGACATAGACGGGGCTGGATGAGGGAGTGCGAGATGAATATGATCAAAATGCATTGTATTTTTGCATGAAATTCTCAGCCAATTAAAAAGAAAGAGCGCTTACTACCATCTCATTCCTAGTCATAACTGAGCTAAGATTTATGTAAGGATATGATTACACAATGAAAATAAAGCAATAAGAAAGGTAAAGTCATTGGAAAGCAAAGGTTACAATTATTGGAGAGAATAAGTATTGATGAAGATGGACAATTATTACAGACTAATTATTACAAAACTAATTATTAAAAAAGTTAAGATATTTGGTTTGAAAATAAGCTAAAGAAAAATAAAAGGATCTGGAGGGGAAGTCAATAATAGATAAAAAGTAAATGTTGTCATGTTCAACACATGAATGTGAAAAAGCTACACACAGTTTAAACCTGTGTAAAAACTGTGGTTTAGGTCAGTGGTAGAGCAGCTAGCTGGTGTGTGTGTGTGTGGGCAATAGTTCAATCACCAGCCCTGAAAAATATTATTGACTAAACACAAATGTTTAAAATGTAAAGCTAATTTCAGAAATGCAAAAAAAAAAACATTGCTTGAAGGCAAAGAGGACAGGAGAAAGAAAAGTCTTTAATGTCACCTGTGGAGGCCGAATGAGAAATGTCCTGCGTTTGAACACTTGGTCCCAGGTTGGTGGTACTACCGTTTGGGAGATTTCAGAGGCACAGACTTGCTAGAGAATGGGTGTCTTCGAAAGTTTGAGCTCTCTGTTTCCTGCATGTGAACAGAGATATGATCTCAGTTTCCGGTCCCTGCACCCAGGCCTGCTGTGTGTTGCCATGCCTCCACCACATCAGGGCTCTCACACCTCTGAACCATAAGCTAAGGTAAATCTCTTTGCTTTAACTCTCCCTTGGTGTTTTTTCACAGTGACAGAAAACTAACAAATAATCACTCTGACAAATTAGGAAATGATACAGTAATAAGACGACAAAAAATAACCAGAGAACAAAAGCAATTTAAGTAGACTGGTGAAAAATGTTCTTTGATTCTATCTAAGAACACATCTCTGTACTATATATATTAAGTGAAGACACAGACAATAAAGGTATTTACTCTAAGATAGAATAAACAATATCTATTAACTAAAAACTCTTGACATTGTTACAATAAAAACTATCCAATTAAAGGTGAATTTTACAAACCCAAAATCATAGTAATATATTTAAAAATCAGTCCCTCTTTACTCATTACAACCTGCATGGAAAAGGAATGTGGAAGTTTGGAATTTGTGGCTAGAAAAGCCCTCAAGTGCTACAAGCAGAGCTTACTGGACCATCCTGCTGTGAGTCTGGAAAACCAAAATTCCAAGAAAGTGTTGAGAGAAACAGACAGTGGAAGCCCAACTCAAGGAAGTGGGATAGAAGCCACTCATATTACATTGCAGTAAAGAATCTGGGCATATTCATCCATATCCTGAGAACTTGAATGAGGCTGAATGCAGAAGTAATGGATACTTCTGTCTGGCAGAGGAATATTAAAGACAGGAGAGCATTTAAGTTGTGTCATAGTAACTGCTGTCTGTTCTTGTCCAAGTCTGCAGTGGAGAGAACAAATAAAAGGAGCAAAAATAAAACCTGAAAATGCATTGTTTGGTTGAGAAAGGAGGGATTTTAAAGTTGCTAACAGTGTTAGTGCTGAGATAACAGCTACAGATGTCCGAGATTAGCATTATCAAAGAGCAAACTTGTGCTTTTCATCAGGAAGTAAGAAAGATGTCCAAGGGCAAGAAACAATTCATCTATCTAAATTTCTATGCTATAAAAATGGAAACTCATTTAAAAATATATTTGAGAGGAAAGAGCCTAGACTGGGAGTCTTTCAGTTGGGATTTTCTGCTCAAAAATAACCACCTTGAAAAGTGTTTCTATATATTCAGCAACCAAGGGGTACAGACACCACTACGGGTTTCATCCTGTGAAGTAAGAGTCCATCTCAAGCTGTAAGTAGAACTTGGAGCATCGTTAATGTGGTACTGTTTTTACAGGCAGAGAACTCATGAGATTGAAGAGGTCATGAGATCTTGTGCCAAGTTACATGTTTGGGTGGTGAGACGGGACCACCGTTCTTACAGAGTCCTTGGGAGGCCATTGTGTAAAGTTGTAAGAATGAAGCTTAAGTTTCAATGGAGACCCCCCTCCCGGAGGGGGATGTTAAAACTGCTCTTACCATTGAGACATCTGCCAAGGACAACTCAGGTTTGAAATGGAGCATCCCAAGAAAGAAGCTATGTGATGAAGTTAACAGGGATACTGAGGTGAGTAGGAATTCACAAACCCCTTGGAGGCCAAATGATTCTATCATGAGTTCTAGATGCCAGACATGGAGCTACAGAATTTTGTGTTTGTCCTTGTTCTCTTTGATCTTTCCTGAATGTTAACTCTATGTCATTATATGCTGAGCATATTAACACTTTTTGGTGTTATAGTTGCTCACAGTTTAGATTGCCTGAGCTTTATAAGAATCAGTGCACTTTGACTTTTCAATGATGTTGAAATTATTAAAGTATAAGGATGTTAAATAGTTAGCTTGTATATATTCTGTATTATGAAATTTCCATTATCTTATGGGCACCGGAGAGTAAAAGTTATGGCTTAAATGTGATATGCTTGATTAATGATTGATATCTGACAGGATCGAGGATCTCCTTTGAGACATTAGAACATGTCTCAGTTAGGTTAACTAAGGCAGAAAGACCCACCCTAGCTTTCAGGAGTACAATCCCAGGCACTGGGTCCCAGATTGGATAAAAGGCAGAAAGCAAGATGAGTAGCAGGTTTGTTATGCTTCTCAACAGCTACTACAATAGGACCAATGTCTCTACCTACTGCCACCACATCTTAACTTCAGCTGTAGGGGAAATAAATGTATGTATCCACTTGGACTATAAGCTGAAATAAAGCCATACTTCCATAAGTTCATTCTGACAACCAATTTAACACATTAATGAGAAAGTACCTAATACACGTACTAAAGAAAAATAATGTTTAATTACTAATCAAATGTCTTCTACATAACCTACAGAATGAAAGAAAAATAGTATTTTGCATAATGTTTTAATATTCAGAGTGTGTAAAGATCTCATTTATAGAGCTTAAAAACAAAAAATAAGCAATTTTTAAAATAGGCAGAAGTTTCATCTAATATTTCTCTGAAGAAGATATACACATGGGCAACAAACATTTAAAAAGTGTGTGATGTTATCCATCATTAAAGAAATGCAAACCAGAACCAAGAATATGATGACATTTTAAAATCACCAACATGGTTTGAGAATGGATAACACGTGATAGTAAGGACATGGAGAGATAGAAACCTTCAAATAATTTTTATGGGGATTTATAAGGTGGTATTGCTATGGAAAATAATTTGTTCCTTAAAAAAATAAACCAAATTGCTATAAAACCTACCAGGAAATCTACCCTTACCTGTATACCCCAGAGAAGTGAGAGTATATGTTCACATAAAAACATGTACATTATTCTTTATAATGCCATTATATATAACAGCTAGGGTATTAAAAAAACAAATTTCTGTCGTGGATGGTTATGTGGGTTATGATATATACAAACAATGGGATAGGATCCAACCATTAAAAGGGGTGAAGTAAGAGATAGAATCTCACAGCAAACTCTCTAATCACCTGGCTCTTACAATCTTTCTGCCACCTCTTCCACAATGTTCCCTGATCTTTAGGTGCTGGAGTGTTCTACAGATGTATCCTTTGAGATTGGAGCTTCACAGTTCTGCCTTTTAATTGGTTGTGATTTTCTATACAGTCTCTGAGTTGCAAAGAGAAGCTTCCTTCATGAGAAGTAAGACTACATTTACCTATGTATTTAAGGTAAATATTTATAGAGTGTGGTTAGGGATTATGCTGCTTTAGTAAATTAGAGATTGTAGATTCTCCTTCAATAACCATAACTTCACTAGCATTCAGTAGTTAGCTATATTTCCAATACTGGGGTTGGTTTCTCTTTTGTTGTCCTAGAAATATCAGATGCTACAATAATAAATTCTCACCAACATGACTGACTAAACATGTTGAACAAGAACTATCTATATCTATGGACATACCAGAGTGGAGTTGGAAAAAGCCCCCAGGCCTCAAACCTTGCACAAAGAACTACAGGTAACTGGAAAAAGTTGGGAAAAGGAGAGGTGGTCTTCCCCATAGTGGGAAGGACACGCCATCTGGTAGTGCAGTGCCAAACAGGCAGCCTTGAAAGCATTTATATGCACAACATTGCCAAACCAAACAGGTTATATTCAGGAATGCATGAATATACATATATGCATTCAATAGCAATTTGTGAAAAAAAAACACTGTCAATTTATTTCATGAAACTAGGAACATCTTAATAACAAGGCCATAGTGAAACAATAAAAGGAAGAAAGTTCTACACTAATCTCATCTTCAATGTATCAGTAAAGACAATCTCACTGTCCAGTGTAGCCTCTATTATAGTTATAAAGATATTGCCCAAAAGCTCTTCCAATGACTTGATACACAGGAAAAAGAATAGGTAATCTTGACCATCAGTCAAAAATTTTCCAAAATTAAATCACAAATAGAAAGGAGGAGGGGAATTAATGGAAGGCCCTAGAATTCTGACACACATGAAAAAGTCTAAAGAGGTATAATTGAAATACCAGGAAAAGGGACAGAATGAAAAACAAACATTCAGAGTGCTCACATGGGCTTGGATGCGAGCTCAGGAGCTGCATACCTGGCATGTGTGATGCCCTTGATTAACCCTCAAACACTAAAAACAAATGAAAACTAACAAACAAACAAAAAGAAGGGGTAAAGGAAGAAAAGGAGGAAAAAATAAAGAAAATGTCCCCTAGTCTACTTACAACAATCAAATACCTTTCTAAGAACTTCATAGTAACTAAGAAGAAAGCTTAAAATTAAATTGGCAAAGCATAAATTATGACTTAAAATGGTAAAAGAAGTTAAAGAAAAAAGACACCCCAAAAAAGACACACACACATACAAAAAAAAACAAAACATAAAAAACAAAACAAGGTAATTGGGGTTTGTGGATTTAGCTCAGTGGTAGAGCACTTTGCCTACAAACAAAAGGCCTTTTGTTTGGTCTTCAGTTCCAGGACACACACACAAAAAAAGACAAAATAACCAAAAAGACACAAGACTACTAAAAACAGGAAAGCAGGGACTCAACTTACAAGAGACTTCTCATTAAAAAAAAAATTGAAAATCATAAACAATTGAACAATATCCTCAAAATGAAAAATAGAAAAACTATCAACAATTCATTTTTAGACTCAAGGAAATATTAGAAAATAACAAAGCTATCCTTCTTAAAATACACAGAGTAAGAAATAGACAGGGCAGACTATATAAAAATATTTGTTGTTTAGGTGGTATTGATGCACACCTTTAGTCCCAGCACTTGGGAGACAGAGGCAGGTGGATCTCTATGAATTCAGGGCCAACCTGATCTACAGAATGAGTTCCAAGACAGCCAAGACTACACAGAGAAACCTTGTTTCAAAAAATATGCAAACTACATATGAGCAAAGAATTTGTGCCTATATTACAGAACATATACAACCTCAATATTTTTAATTCCAAAGTGATCAAAGCAAACATACTCAAAGAAGGTATATTTTAGCAAATAAGTCATGAAATTATCCCACAGTTATCTGAAAAATAAAGACCACAATGAGATACCACTTAACATCCATTTTTTCACACTTGGAACTACTAAATGTGAGAAAACACACTATAAATAGGGTATAAAAGAGTGTTGTTACTTTGAAAAACAGTTTTAGTAATTATCATGAAGTTAAACATATAACAAAACACCTTCATATTTATCCAACAATTTTATTAATAATCTCTAGTGACCTTAACTCAAATGCCCACTAGCTGGAATGGGTAACTGTTATATAGTCACACAATAGAATATCACACAGCTGAATAAACATAGTATGTATAGTTTTAGCATGGAGCTTGATAAATACTGAGGCATGAATGGACGCAAATCACTAGGATATAGTGCAATTGATCAGTTAGATTACCACTACCTTTAAAATCTCATATTCTATCACATGCCTTTAATCTCAGCACTTGGGAGGCAGAGACAGATGGATCTCTGTGAGTTTGAGGCCAACGTGATCTACAAGAGCTAGTTCCAGGACAACTAGGACACAGAGAAACCCAGTATCGAAAAACAAAAACAAAACCTTATATCCCACTAAATAAATTTTTCATTATGCTCAAACCCTGGCAAACATTAATCAATTTCCTATCACCAAATATCAGCAAGAATGTCATAGCAATGAAACCAAATAGCATTTAGCCTGTTGATAAGGTGCTGGGTAATTTTTATCCATCTACCATTTCACAGCATAGCATACTTTATTCCTGTCTTCTTTCATTTTGTGAAATCCTTGTACTAGTTCCAGTAATATGCATTCTCCAGTTTCTTTTTTACTTATTTTATTCTCTTTCCATTGGAGTACTGACTAGTAGAGGAACTTTGACTTGATTGGAATTTAATTCTTTAGTGGTTTACTCAGTCAAGCCTGAAACAACTTTTTACATGTGTTTCCCTTGTCTTCTTAAGGAAGCTCTCTGAATGTTTCTGAAAGCTTTTATTATTTGTATTGAGTTCATCAGCTGGCCTTAGCAATAGTTATTCAGTTATTTCACTTAATTCACTTTAGTTTCTGCTGTTACTGAATGTGTAATACAAGGCAATAAGTGTCTTGGTTACAGTGTCTATTGCTGTTAAAAGACACCAAGGTCACGAAACTTTTATAAAGAAACATTTAATTGGTGTACCTCACTTACAATTTCAAAGGTTCAGTTCATTATCATGCTGGGAAACATGGCCACATACAGGCAGCTGTGGTGCTAGAGAGTTGAGAGTCTTACATCTCCAGGCAACAGGAAATGAACGGAGACACTGGGTGGTATCCTGAGTATAGGAAACAACAAAGCCCACCCCCACACTGACATACTTCCACAAACAAGGCCACACACACTCCAACAAAGCCACGCCTTTTTATAGAGCCACTCCCTATGAGATTATGAAGGCCAATTACATTCAAATTACCACACCAATTGATAAATTCTCCTGACTCCAATTACCTCAAAAGACTACTAGTTCAGATTCAGAAAACTAGACAACTGTGCCAGGACTGTGTGCCAACAACCTTGAGTGATAGAGTTTTTATTTCCAGATAGTGGCAAATTGTGTAGGCTGAAGATGGATGCCCCAATGGTACAGAAGAATTTTGGGTGACTGTGCAGGCGGCAAGATGTCTCTGTCAACTCTATAGTGTTGGAAATTGCATACAATACAATTCTGGTAATATTATATCCTTCTGGAGTCTTTGACGGAGTTGAAGAATTTATAGTTAGTTATAGTTTTCCTTAGTTATGGTAAGAGATAAAGTAGATATAAATATTCTTACTATAATTCTTGCTTGATACCTGTTTTGTTATATGTAATTTTACTATTTAAACAGAAAAGGAGAGGTGATGTGGGATTCCTCTCTGTATACTACCATTGGTGAATAAAGGTCAAGTACCTTGGCCTGTTGATAGGACCGAACTTAAGTAGGCTGGGAAAACTAAATTGAATGCTGGGAGAAAGGAGGCAGAGACAGGAAGAAGCCATGTAGCCCCACTGGAAACAGCCACTATAACTTTAGCCAGTAAGCCACAGCCACATGGTGATACACAAATTAATAGAAATGGGTTAAATTTTGGTGTAGGAGTTTCTTCTGTTTGTGCGTTGCTTTCATTGGTTGAATAAAGAGGCTGCCTTGGCCTTTTGATAGGGCAGCCCTTAGGTGGGCAGAGTAGACAGAAAAGAATGTGGGGAAGAAAGACAGTGTGGCAGATGCCATGATTCTCCTGCCCAAGATGGACGCTGGCTAGGCTCATGCTGGTAAGCCACAGTCAAGTGGTGATACACATTAATGGAAATGGGTTANTGGAAATGGGTTAATCAAGATGTGAGAGTTAGCCAATAAGAGGCTAGAAATAATTGGCCAGACAATAATTTAATTAATACAATATTGGTGTGGTTATTTTGGGTGTTAAGCTAGCTGGGCAGCAGGACAATTTCTGTGTGGTTATTTCAGGTATAAGCTAGTCTGGTGGGATGGATCAAGGGGGTCTCCTCCCTTCAACAAAATTTATATGTAAGAGTTAGCCAATAAGAAGCTAGAACCAATGGGCCAAGCAGTGATTTAAATAATATCATTTCTGTGTGATTATTTCTGGGCTGAGCAGCTGGGAACCAACAACAGCCTCCTTACAACAGCAAATGACCTTGCTCCAAAACTCCATTTTATCACCTGGATTCTGAACTAATCCTACTATCAACTTTCTAAGCTGGCACTCAAGGCAGAGATATCCCCAAACCAAGGTTGTTTATTAAAGAGTGTCTTAGGTCCCATTTACTAATTGTTGCCCTTAGTGTCTGTGCTACTGGTGTTATATTTAGGAGGTGATCTCCTGTGCCCATACATTCAAGGTTACTTTTCACTTTCTCTTCAGTGAGGTTCAGTGTGGCTGAATTTATGTTGAGGTCTTTGATCCATTTGGACTTGAATTTTGTTCAGTGTAGATATGGTTCTATTTGCATTCTTTTACATGTTGACATCTAGTTATTCCAGTACTGTTTGTTGAAGATGCTTTCTTTTTTCCATTTTTTCCATTGTATAATTTTAGCTTGGTGAGGAGAAGGGAGGGAAGAAGAGGCGAGAGGAGGAGAACATGAGGGAATAAGACGCTCAAGAAGGGGAAGGACAGTGATGGAGAGAAAGGAAAGAGATATCTTGATTGAGGGAGCCATTAAAAGACTAGTGAGAAACAGCACTAGGAAAATTTCCAGGAATCTAGAAGGATGACCCCAGCTGAGAGCCTAAGCAATAGTGAAGAGGACGCCTGAACTGGCCTTCCCCTGTAATCAGACTGATGGCTACCTAAATTGTCATCATAGAACCTTCATTCCGCAACTGATGGAAGCAGATGCAGAGATCTACAGTGAAGCACTGGGATGAGCTACCTGAGACCAGCCCAAGAGAGGGAGAAGCGACAATATGAGCAAAGTAGTCAAGATCATGATGGTGGTACCCACAGAAAGAGCTGACCTGAGCTAGTGAGAGCTCATTGACTCTGAGCTGATAGCAGGGGAACCTGCACAGGACAAAACTAGGCCCACTGAATGTGGGGGAAAGTTGTGAGGTTTGGGAAATCTGTGGGGCCACTGGCAGTGGGACCAGGATTTATCTGTAGTGCTTGAACTGGCATCTAGGAGCACAATCTCTTTGGAGGGATACCTTGCTCAGCCTAGATATAGGGGGAGGGCCTTGGTCTTACCTTGAAGTAAAGTGTTAGAATTTGTTGACTCCACATGAAATGCCTTAGCCTTTCTGAGGAGTGGATGGGGGTGGGGTGGAGTAGGGGNGGGAAGGGTGGGGCAGGAGGAGGGGAGGGAGTGGGAATGGAGATAGCTATGTAAAATGAGGAAAGATTGTATTAAAAACTTTTAATTAAAAAAGAAAAAGAAAGAATGTCTTAGGATACATCCTTGAATGAAGCATGAATAAGCGGCACCAACAACAGTGTGTTCTAAAACATAGCAGCTCTGGAGCTAGATGCACATCTAGGACGATCTTTATTGGAACAAAGCGACCATGCTGGTGTCAGCCATTAGATCTCTGCATCTGCCTCCATCAGTTGCTGATTGAAGGCTCTATGATGACAATTAAGGTAGTCATCATTCTGATCACAGCGGAAGGACAGTTCAGGCGTCCTCTCCACTGTTGCTTAGAGTCTTAGCTGGGGTCATCCTTGTGGATTCCTGTGCCCACCCCTAGCCACTCTATGAAGTGCTTCTTTCAAGGGAGTGACAACTAAAGCCTGTCACCCTTGCAGCTGAGTCAATAAACTCTTCTCACTTGACACCTAACTTCGGAAAGGAGGACTTGGAACATGAGACCCACGGAACCTCAGTGTTGGTTAAAATTTTCCAAATCAAATAATCTAACCAGACCCTCTTACCCTAAATATGCTCCTCCTCCAACATTTCCCACTTCAAAAATCTTTATTAGTTTTAAAATTAGAAACCTAGCAGCCCTTCCTAACATCTCTCTCTTCTCTCCCTGATAAAACTATTTGCCATGCATGATATAGATTAATATTACTACTAGTCATTTGTAGCTTCAAATTATTGCTCACATTCCATCTAGTTATATATGCATAGTCACTGACATCATCTGTCTCTAAGTGATAGCCTTCTGCACTGGGTCAAATGCCAACACCCTCGTTGCTTTTCTCTCCACCATTTTCTTTTTTTCTCTCCCCGTCTCTCTTTTACACACACATCAGCATGAATTCTGTGAAGTACAGATTGAATCTTTTCAAATCTCTAGCTTACTACTGAATTCACAATTGAAATCTATACTTCTTTACAATTCTTATGGGCCTACAATGATTAGAACACACACCATTCTCACCAGACTATCTCTCTGTCACCCACCAGTCTTCCACCATCATCTCCTGGAGGCTGCTAAGTGTCTTTCTTTCATGAATAAAAGTCTTTATTTTTTCTGACTCCTGATTTTTGTTCAGTAATTTTTCTCATTATCTATGGTGAGACATTCCAAAGGGCTTTTCTTTGATCAGCAATGACCCCCTTTTGATGGCTTGATATCTATTAAATATTCCTTTCTAATTATAGAAATTTTCATATTGTACATAATCTCACAAATAAATTCTGCTTCCCCAGGATGTAATAACTCAGCATTACAGCCCTGACGCAGCTGAAGAACAAGTCTAACATCCAGGATCCTCCAGTCATTGAGATCACCATTCATCTTCCATGCTAGGATTTGGTCTAGTTTGGGTTTGCACAGGTTTTTGTCTATCCTGTGGCAACCACTGTCAGTTCATAGGCTCTTGGCCCTGTTGTGTCCAGAAGGTGATTTCTTGTATTTATGTACCACTTCAGACTCTTATATGCTTTTCCCCCTTTTATGCAGTAATCCTTGGGTGTTTGGCGAGAAATATATATGGTCCTTTAAGGACTGAGCATTCTGTAGTCTTCCATTATCCTTACCTTGGCCAGTTGAGAGTCTCTGGGTTAATTACCATCTACTGAAAATAGATGAGTCTCTAATGAAGGTTAAAAGATGCATTAATCTATGTGTATAACAATGTAGCCATCATAAGTTGGTTTAATACTATGTCCATTTAACAAGATGAGAGTAGATTCTCTCCTAGGGCCTAGGACCTGTCTAGCCACGGGTTTTAGCAATCGGTGTTGTTCCTCACCTATGCCTACAAAGCAATTTTAAAACTTATTATCCAGCTAGGTGATAATACATGCCAACTCATATCTAGCTTTTTCAGATGCTAAAGTGGGACTAAAAAACTGATATAAATCAAGTCATGATTCATAATGCCACCAGGATTCTCATGAGCATTTCTTTTTTTTAAGATTTATTTATTTATTATGTACACAGTATTCAGTCAGCCTCCATGTATGCCCGCAGCCTGAAGAGGGTGTCAGATCTCATTACAGATGTTTGTGAGCCACCATGTGGTTGCTGGGAATTGAACCTCAGGACCTCCAGAAGAGCAATCAGTGCTCTTAACCTCTGAGCCATCTCTCCAACCCCTCTCATGAGCATTTCTCAGGATTCAGACAAGCTACTTGGTTGACCAACATTTAGTGTCTTAATTCCCTTTGAAAATAATTTTTAGGTCTTAACTGCAAAGCCTCAGTTCTCATCCTGGGAAGGTATCTCCTCACAAGGTCCTTAGCAATGACCAGCAAGTGGAAAGAATGGGGAACAGCACAATTTTAAAAATTACCACTTACATAATAAAGCAAGCAACTTATCACTCCCTACCCTTCTCTGTTTTTGTACCTAAAAGGTTGAAACACAGCCTTTTGTAGATGCATCCCTGACAGTGCCACCTGTAGGCTGGATCCTGGAGGGGGAGGCATCTTTCTGATTCCTCTCTACCTTGGTTTCTTAGAGTCACATGCACTTGCTCTGTTTTCAGTGGGTTAATTACCAAGGAAGCATTTTTCCTCTGTGGTCTAGACATAGAAATATCCAGATATTGTTTCCCTTGAAAGGCAGCCATCCTGCTGGACGCACTGGATCACCAGTTCCCATGTTTTTCTGAAGCCAGATGGGGCTAAGCACAATTTCTGAAGCTTTGTCTCCCTCCTTCTTTTTTACCAGTTAACAGTTTGTTTGTTTTCGACTGAGGACACTGCCAGGCAAACAGAGGCAGTCAAAGAAAATTCCTTAATTTTTAAGGTGGGGAAACTAGAGAATGATGAATTTGCTGTTGCCAAGAGGAAACAATCCTTGGACCTAATAAATAAGCATGGAATAAAAGGTCACTTGGTATTATATAACTTCGGTAGTATGAGTACATAGAAGAGAATTTTAAAATGATACAGTTTTCTTAACTGAAACCTGAAGGAGCGTGTGTGTATGTGTGCATGTGTGCGTGTGTGTGTGTGTGTGTGTGTGTGTGTATATAGATACATAGAAAGTAAGAAAAAACCAAAACAGAAATCTCAACCTGTGGGAAGAATTTTTGACCTTGACATTACTATGTCTGTGACTTTGGAAGTTACTCTACTTGCTTGAGACTCTTTGTGTCTTTATGTGTACACTGGATGATGAAAGAGACTGTGGAGTTATGGTGGCTCCATCTCTGAAAGTCTTTGAACTTTTATGTCTCTCTTCAGTGCATTTTACCTGGTTTTGCATTGTTTCTCTTTTGCTGCCTCCTCCCCAGAAACTGAGTGCTTCTGTGGGAGTTTCACAAGTGATGGGAAGGGTAGGCAGATGAGTCTGCTCTGAAGCCCTGAGAGATCTTCCCATCAAGACTGTGGCACTCCATATAGGCACTGAGAGGTTTAAAAGATACTGCAGCCCAGGACAGACTGGTGAAAGACCCAGATACATGCAGGCCACATGAGGCATTCTGAGGTTATTCTGTGGCATCTCCCTTTTGGGAGGACTTGGACTTCGCCTCTCTCATCACAGACCCAGATTCCAGAGTCCCAGTGGCCACCAGTACAGCCACAACAATCGCTATTGCCAGGAACAGTGGTAAGTAGCAGAAGCTGAACCCTGACTGGATCAGGACTCTCTCCAACTCTTAATGACTGGGACAACTCAGTTGGCCACCAGTCCTGCTTTCTCCCAACTTTGCTAAAATTGCCAAGCTTGTGATTGCTGATGCCCAGTGGTGATATTTCCATTCCAGGCCAAAGACTATGAAAAAAATATGTTTAAAAAATAGAAAAGAGTCAATATGATTAATGTTCTTGAAAACGGAAAAAAAATTAAGTCTCAAAACGCCATTAAAGAGAATGGAGGGACAGACCAGTTTTGGTAGCTCTGTGGCTAAAGGGTCACCACTACCCAAACCTCCAGCTGACAGGAGACTTGACTCTGCTCGGATACTGGAGAGCCACATGGGAATAAGGAAAGCCAACTTGGCAAAAGACAGGAACATTGCCTCTTGTAAGCCAAACCCTTCACCAAAGGCGCACAGTACCCTCCGTGGAACTGCTGAGAGAGACCAGGCCTCTTGTTTCTTCCTGAAATGTGTGTTCCAGCAGTATTAGACACACTCTGGAAGCAACCGCACATTTCTGAATGATGAGTTCTGAAGTGAAGGCTTGTCAGTAGAGTAGTAATGTGGAGAAAAGAAAAATATTATATTTGGTGGTAGAATTGCCAGGCTCTTAAAAAGACGCTGCAGAACTGACTTCAACTCAAGCTGATGTACACACACAATCAAGGTCTTCTTACTAAGTCACGATTGTTAAGGAAAGCAGCTGTCCTTCACGAGGCCCTCTCTCTTAGTGCATGGTAGACGCTGTATGAAACATCAAAAGAGCAAGCTCAGACTCAGAGACATGCTCGTTTTATTTTAGAGACAGGATCTAGCTGTGTAACCCAGACTAATGCTGAATTCATGTCTTCCTGCCTCAGTCTCTTGAGTAAACCATCATGCCCAGCCCAGAGACAGAGTCTGAGCATTTACCACATCAGGACCACTTTCTTCAATCATGAGGGGAAACATCTTCCAGCCCTATCTACCCATCTGAAAAATAGTACAAACTTACATGTCAGAAAAAAATTCTTTAATCTGATTTATTGGATGAACGTATTAAAGTGTTTAATGGGCCTTATCACTCTCTGTATACACCCCCAAAAGACATAATGAGACATGAGGCAAAACTATCCAATACCGATAAACCTCTCCCAGTATTCCTCCTTCACCATGATTTCGATTCTTACCCTTGCTAGACTCTTATTTCTCTCTGAAATTCATCTTCTAAGAGCTTGGAAGCATCCTTCCTAGGCATGTAAGTACTCATTAGTGTATCTTTGTATGATGTAATGTTGGACTGCTTGCTATTTAAAATTACTGTAGAATTGCTGAGTGAACTTGTATTTTAAAAGCCATTAAGTTAACTTTTGCTTAGAATTAGGATAGAATTTCCAACAACTATTGGGAGGTGTTGCACATATTTCTGCCATTTTATAATATGCATTTTATATGAAGCAGCATGCTCAGTGTTGAATATGGTAAAATCAGAATACTGAGGCACTCTGAAAACTGTCAAAGTGCTCTATGCCCTGCATTGCAAAATATTCAGCCAGGACTAAATTACTTGTGTGAAAATAAACAACCACATCTCATTAGTAAATTTGTGATATTAATAAGTGGTTAAATAATATGATTACTGAATTATTGTTTCACAAAAAGTTCTATATGATTATTATCAGTAAGTATTTATTAGTATAACTATTTTATATCCCCATATATTCAGGATAGCATTAAAATTTCTTAGCAAGACTGTGTCCTATTATTCTACTTAGTAATGATGTTCCAATTTAGTAATTCACTCCATTCTGGATAGGCAGTATGGTTTTTCAGTGTTTTATTATTCTGATTACTGCTACAAAATTATTTAGCATGAGTCACGGTTTTTGATAAAACTACATGCAAACTTCCACTGATTAAAACAAGTCAGGGCATGATTTAGCTTAACAGATATTGCCAAACCATTTTCTAGTTTGACTTTACTGATTCAGTCCTCACCCCAGCAGGGCCTCACAGACAACACTGCTAGTGACACTGGCTACTTCTCATCATGATTAACACTCAGTGTGCTCTGTGCTCTCTCCGTTTTAGTCATCCAGTGTTTTGGGAAGGCAGTCATTGTAATGAATCATGTTGACTTTGTAATGTTAAACCACTCTTGTGTAGCTGAATAAAAGCTGTTTTTCAGTGTTGTTATTTTTATGAATTACTGAATTGAATTTGTTAATAACATCTTTAGAAGTGAGTATCAGTGACCATGAAAAGCATAATTCATAACTTTATTTATTTTGTATCATTGTGCTTTTATAATCCCTTTATGGAATCTCTTTAAAAGATGTAGGCATGTTCCCTCTTGTTCTGGTCTGTTAAAGAATGTTTGAATTCACCTGGTAAAACCTGGCCTCAGAATATGTTGAGAAATTTTTAATCTGTTTTCATAAATATACACCTGTGTGCCTATGGAGAGATATAAATAGCTGTTGGGTATTTTCAATCATGAGTTCACTTTCTCTAAATCATATTTGTTAGTGTATGTTAGTTATCCAGTTTAGTCCATTATGATAACTACATTTCCATTTCTAGAAGCTTGTGAACCACCTTTTCATCAGTCTTGCTAGAACGTATAGAATTTGTTTAGGGATTGACAATAACACTATTGACCTTTGCTCCCACTGTTGACCTTTGCTCCCACCATTCTTTTCTTTATTTATGTTTTTGCTCTTCATGGTTTCCCTTTAGTTTGGGTGAGTTTTTTTCTAGCTTCTTGGGGCCTAAGTTTGAATATTGATTCCATCTTTATCCTTTCTAATACATATACTATTACTACAATACAATTAAGGTAGAAATTAGAGACTGGACTGAACTGAGTTAAAATGGAACACACAGTACACTGAAGTAGAGGAAGTTCACTTAATTTTACAAAGGCACACATGCAAGTGACAAATTCTCTTATGTTGTTCTTTGGCTGAAAATATGTTTCCTTTTCTAGAGGTACAATAATTTGTGAGAAAATAAAATTAATTATTATTCTTTTCCAGTATTTTAAAGACATGGGTTCACCATCTTCTAGTTTTCATTTCTCTTGAAAAACTTATGTTTTAGACTTAGTTTTTCTTTTGAAAATGTGGGGTTTTAATATTAATCCTTGTGCTTGATTTTAAAAAAAATTTATGAAAGACTTTGGTGTGACTCTCTTTGTGTATCATTGGACTTCCCAGTTTCTTGAATCTGTCCGCTGGTATCTTTCATCTTTTTTGGCAAATATGGTAATGCTGCTTTCCTGTCCCTTTTCCTGATGGAACACTGCTATCTGTATGTTAGATTTCTGTATCATTATGCACTTATTATTCACCTATTCTTGTAATTATTTCCATATCTTGATTTGTATATTCTCCCTGAATTTTTCTTCAACCCTCTTTCACTCTCTCAACTCCAACTATCATATTTGTAGTATGGGAGATTTTGTCTTGTTAGTTCTAGACTGTACACTTATGTTTGAAATCAAAATTCTCCACACCTTTGTCTATTCTTCCCATGCTCTGTAATTTATTCAATCCATCCATTAATAGGTATTTTGAATGTCTTACCTGATATATTGGCATCTTGATCATCTCGTCTATTAAGTTTACTAATTTTCCATACTTTTTCTCTTGATTACTAATATTTCATATTATTTCAGAAAGTATGTCAAACATTGAATATTTAAACTATGATAATTATTGAAGGATGATATCTTTCACCAGAGAGCATAACTCTCTCCTTATACAGATCATGTACTTGCTACCAAGAGAAGCCAACCTGCTTTGGGGATGTTTAAGTTTCAGTTCACATCCGTCTCAGTCTTCTTTTTGAAACAGCCATCTCAAATATTGAATTGATAACCAAATATTGAATTTTTAAGAGTTCAAAATTTCCAACTCTGTCATTTGTAAGATTCCATCCAGTCCTTTAAACTCCAGTGTAGACATCAGGATAGTCTAGCAAACGTCTTGATCTGAAGACAAACAGAGTGCCTGAGGCACTACTCTGTCTGAGGTTTAACTTTGCCTTTGGGATGCTCTTGGAATACCTCTCCACACCGCAGCGCTGCATCAGATGTCTAGAACTAGCCAGGGTCACATGGGGCAAATTATCCATGCTCTTGAAGAAGCCCCTAAGGTTGCTAACTTACCTCACCAAACTCCTACGCAGCAAAACAATTACCCAGAGACTCTGCTGGTTTCTTTGTTTCCCAAGAACTTAACTTGAGGACATGCTCCAAACCTTATTTCTCAAGGAGAAAAAAATTTCCCAATATCCCAAAGGAAAAATTATCAGTTCGCCTCAGAAGATTATTTTTCCCCTCATGATAGAACCTTTATCTGTTTTCCCATGACTGGATTGGTAGGGTGCAGTCTGTGAACTGAGCAGCCAAGTATCATTCCAAATCTATCGTGTAAGTCAAAAACCAAGTTCTCAGCTGGAGAGCCAGCTCAGAGGACCAGAGTTTGAGTCCCAGTACCCGCATCAGGAAGCTCACAATCACCTTTAACCCCAACTCCAGGGAATCCTTACTTCTCTAGTCTCCAGGGACACCCACACACATATGGCACACACACACACACACACAATATTAAAAATAAAATAAATCTTAAAAATAATAAATTCAGTTGCTAAGTAGTAACTGTTGAATATGAACAGGATAATGGTGAAGTAAACAAAAGGCATACAGAGACAAGAAACACAGTCTCTCTCTCATTATCCTGCAGCGCTGTGTGCCCTGGCTCCTGGTTGTACTCAGCTTACAACATCATCCTCACATATTCCTTTCCTACTCAGAAAAACAAGTTTGGCTTTATGCTTGTTCTTCCACAGAACTTCAAACAATGTCCTAGAGAGGAAGACTCTAAAGATGGTAGTCAGCTATTACACTCAAAAAAGCCTATCTAATTTATTAATTTCCATCTCTTTTTATGGATAGTGGATAAATACTATAATTTTAATAATCTAGTCAATCAAGAGTATGGTTTTAAAGTCAAACAGAGCTGTAGCTGATATCAAACAAGCTGATATCATGCTTGTCATGAGCATATCAGTTTATAAGTCTATATAAATGCATGTATGTTGTATTGTGGGGAAAATACATACTACTTATATTTTAAAGTTTGAAACTATGAAAACTAAAATGTTTCCAGTATGTTAAAGCTTCCTAGAATATTGTCATACTTTTTCCTTTTCTTCTAAAGTTCTTTATTACCATAATGAGATGAAATTGAATTCATTCTCAAAAGGTAATTTCGTTGAACCTTCGGCTCTTTGGTTCCCCAAAGTTGACTTGCTCAGAACTTCGGGTTCTTGGCAATGTTGAAATAGAAAGAGAGAGAAAAATGAATTGCGTGACAGCTCTATTCAGTTTGAAAGCTTTCAGCACTGCTCTACACAATGGAAAAATCTCAAAGACATTCCTTGTGTCTGTGTGTTTTTGATGTTTATAACAAAGTCAAGCTGAAATCCAACAAATGCTTTCAAGTTAAGATGCTGGGTGTGTGGACCAGGTTCTTTAACAGAGGCCAATATTGCTATAAAATTACTTGAAGACTGGGAAACTTAAAGCTATATTAAGATAATTTCGACCATGCATTGAACCAAACTCTGTGTAGAGAATAATTTAAGACAGCAATATATACATTAGTATAGTGAGTGAAAATAAACATAGAAAGTAAATCATATTTTTTTTCCTTTTTGAGAATACTGTATACACTTAGAAAATGTGCATGGGGGATGCATGTGCATGTGTATGTGTTGGCATGTGGAGGTCAGAGGTCAACCTTAGACTTCATTTCTCAAGGTCCATTTAACTGTGGGTTTCTTTTTGTTACTGTTTGAGAACTTCCTACTGCACTTAATGTCCTTTGAGCAAATCTACCTCCACTTCTTCCTCTTCAAGTCCTACCATGTCCCCATCACCATTTTCCCACACAGCTTCATGCATCGTTCCGTTATACTTTGTTTAAACTCACTGAGTTCTCTGGGTGCCATTAGCATGCACATGGGTGTAGGACCATCAACTAGAGCATGGTCCATCTATTAGGATTCACATTCCTTGAAAAAGATGTTTCTCCCTTCCCTAGCAACCATCAATTTCCAGTAGCTTCTTATCTTGGGGTGAGACTTGAGTACCCTCATTCCATACATGCTGGGCTTTTGACTGTCTGGTCTTATACATACAGTCACTAGCACTGTGAGTTAATCTGTGTAAGACTTATGCCTGAACACTGTTTCATATCCATCCTTCACTACTTCTTGTTCTTATAATTTCTACACCCTCCTCTGGTGGTTGAGAAACCTTGGGATGAGGGGTAGTAGTATAGGTTTACCATTTTGGGCTGAGTACATCTCTTTTCTCTACCCATGGGCAGTTGTAAGTCTCTATACTAATCACCACCTACTGAAAAAAAAACTTTCTCTGATAATAGTTGAGAGATGAATTTAATATATGTGTACAATAATAAATCATTAGAAGTCAGTTTAATACTATGTCTGTTTAGCAGAATAATAGAAGTTGGTTGTTATGCTGGTTTGGTTTAAGTCAACTTGACCCAAGCTGTAGTCATCTGAGAGGAGGAAATCTCGATTGAGAAAATCCCTCATAAGATGGGCTGTGGGCCAGCCTGTAGAACATTTTCTTAATTAGTGATTGATGAGGGAGGGCTAAGCCCATTGTGGGTGATGGCACTTCTGAGCTGGTGGACCTGGGTTCTTTAAGAAAATATGCTGAACAAGTCATATGGAGCAAGCCAGTAAGCAGCACCCCTCTATGGCTTCTGCAGCCTGCTCAGCTCCTGCTTCCAGATTCCTACCAAGGCTTTGGAGTACATTTGTGGAAGTATAAGTCAAATAAACCCTTTCTTCCCCAACTTACTTTTTGTTTATGGCGTTTCATTGTAGCAATAGAAATCTTACTAAGACAATCGTCCCCTAGGGCCTATGAGCCACACAACTGTGAGTTCTCAACCCACTTAACAATACCAGGCATGAGTTTCATCTCATGGGGTAGGCTTTAAATCCAATCAGAAAGCGATTTAGTAACTCCTACAATATTCATGCCACCATTGTCTCAGTGGGAACGTCTTTCCAGGCCAGTCATTGTTGTAACTCATAGAGTTCACAGATGGGTAAGATTGTTGACAACTTTTCTCCTCCTCTAGCATATATAGTATCTTCTGGCATTATTAAAGCTAATGATTGAGTATAAAATTTCAAGGTGGGTATCCGCTTGATTTCCGCATGTGCTGTGATTCAAACATGAAGTGGCTTCAGCAACGAGATTTTACTGTTAAGTTTTAGAAGGTAATTGGGGACAATAGCAATAGCCTGTATGGTTTGCAGGGTCTATAGGAGTCCATCGATCAAAAACTCCAAAAGAAGTGACTCTTGCTGGCCGTGGGCTTTTTGTTTGTCAGTTGTTGCTTTTCTGTCCCTCAGTAAGGTGACCCTATTCAGAGAGCCCTTCCCCATGCCTATGGGTGAGTGGATGCGTGTTTGGGTTGAGGTTTCATTGATTTTTTGTTTGTTTGTTTGTTTTAGATTGCTTTGGGTAGCAATTCCTTAACTCCATGAGTATGATATGTCCTCAGGTGTTCTCTTCAATGCCTTTTTTCTGTGTTTTAAAGTTTCCGTTGTATAAGTTAGGTTTATTCCAAGATTAATATGAATGGATTTTTTCCTGATTCCTTTCTTAATATATCTGTCACTGGTATATAAGAAGGTAGCAGTTACTGTGTACTAATTCTGTATCTGCTACTTAACTGAACGTGTTTATCAGCCGTGGAAGTTTTCTAGCAGAATCTCTGGAGTATTTATGTGTACAAACATGTCAGCTGCAAATAAGGATATCTAGACCTCTTTCTCCCCATCTCCTTTCATCTTACTGCTCTTGTTAAGACCCACCTTGTTTTTGGCATAGGGACTCTTCCCCTGCCCTCCACGTAGAATTCATCAGAGCTAGGCTGTTGCTTGGCCACTCATTTGTGGTTCAGGAATCCCCCTGCCTCTCTCTCCATAAAACTGGGCTTACAAACTTATAACATCACTCCTGGGTTTTTTATGGAGATGCTGAGGATTGAACTTAGCTGCTCATACTTCCATGGTGAGCACTTTATTACCTGATCTATCTCCCCAGTTCTAGTCTGTTGTTTTTCCTAGAAGCCATTTAAAGTACACTTGGTATACACCACAAAAGTCTTTGACAGTTGCTTATACAAAGAAACATCATAGTCAAGTATGTATATATGTTGACAGAGGTTTTTGTCCTACCAGGTCCCACAGTCGTTCAGTCCCAAAGAAACATACAGAGGTCTACATTAATCAAAAATTGATTGGCTTATTATCTCAGGCTTTTTATTAATTAATTCTTACATCTTAACTTATAATTCTTGCCTGTGTTAGCCACGTGACTTAGTACCTTTCATCAGCAAGGCATTCTCATCTGCATCCTCTGCATCTGGGTGATGACTGAAGACTGAGCTTTCTTCTTCCCAGAATTCTCCTGTTCTCATGGCCCCACCTCTAATTCCTGCCTGGTTGCCCTGCCTATACTTCCTGCCTGGCTACTGGGCATTTAGCCTTTTATTAAAAATAATACAAGTGACAGGATAAAAGACCATTGTCTTTTATATATGTGTGTGTGTGTGTGTAAAATCTCACCTTCTTTCAAATATACTAAATACTTCAAAACATATGTTACCTATTTTATTTTATTTTTTATTGATTATTTGGGGATCTCACCCTAATTGTTCTCACCTACCAGCCTTCCCATGTCTGCCCTTTTCCGCATTTCCCATGACCTCTCCCCCAGAAAATCATAGTCCATTTTGTGGAGTCCATATATTCACTGGAGCATGGAGAGGTTCCTAATGGCCAGATCCCTAAGGGAGGATGAGTTCTTCTCCACCTGCATCCACATCAGTAGTCAACTGGGGATAGCCACGTGGTGGCTGGCATCAATTCTGAGCCCATACTACCACCTGCACCCATATTGCTGTAGGCTGGTGAGGTGCAGGACCAGCTCTCCCACAAGGACCAATATCAGCTGTCCTACTCCCATGGCATTGTTGGTGCCGCCATGTCCGTGCCAAGCAAGTGAGTGCCAGACATGTCAGTGCTGCCCTGTGGGTGCCATTGAGGGGTGGAGCTAGCTTTTCCTGGAGATACAGGGCCAGCTGTCTTACACACACACACACA